>WOUH02036557.1:0-12657 GCA_009936405.2 Stevia rebaudiana
ATAACCTCTAATAACCTTCTAAAATTGGATCTCAATCTATATATCTAATGGCGTCAATTCTTTTTATGCTTTTTATAATAATGGGATATTATCGTATATACCTTTCCTAACCTTCTTAATAATAACCATCCCCAATTTTAAAACAAAATTACATATCTCCCTATTTATCATAATATACCCAAAATACCCTTCACCAATTCTGATTATACCCCATCTAAGAAGCGTCTACAAAGAGTTTCCCCATGCTTCTGCAACATCGAACATTAGCCTCTGAAATCGACTAAGGGCTAATCGATTAGAGTTCAGTGGAGATCGATTAGGGTTCTTTCAACATCAGTGGGCGATCGATTACGCTATTGCAAATCGATTTTTAGAGGTGCGACTCCTTTTTGGGTTATCCATTGAATAGTTGGATTATCAGCTTCGAATCCAATTTCAATCACTTTCACGAGAAAAATGCTTCAGATAAGAATGTTATTCTAAAGAGCCACCATACCGATTATAATTCGATAGGTAGAAATCTTGCGCATTGTACGGTCTAGATTCAGATATGTATTAGAAGGTTTTAGAAGCAGGGTAGATGATTGCGCCTCAAAATGTTGCCAAAACGCTTTGCAAATGAGGCCTTTGAATTATACACTAATGTTATTTGAATTGTGTATGCATCATTCTCTTGAAATTACTCTTGATTCTAAATTGTATGTATGTCGGTTATAAAACGCGTGTTGTTTAGCTTTGAAACTTGTCTTGTGTATGCATCATTCTCTTGAAATTTTATGCAGATTGTAAAATCATGTTATTACAGGTTGATGATGAGATGAAGTCGAAGATCCAAGTAATAGTGTTTGTTTTTGTTTCTGTCCGAAAACATTTTAAAGTTACTTGACATAGTTTGGTTCATTTATTCTTTTATGTTGTAAATTTATGATTCATAATTTTATTATCTTTAAGTATATATGTTTGAAGGGTGGTGTGGGGTGACGTGAAGGCTTAGCTTTTTGGGGGGCGGGGAAGGGTTTGACGAGACGGTTACAACAACGCTAGAATGAGATCAATCGAGGTCCGTTTAATACCCGTCCTACCTCTTCTTAGAATAAGAACCGTTGTTAACATAACCTCACCCCAAATTAATTATATTTAAAGTTGAGGAAGGGGGGTAGGCTTTTTGGGGGGTGGGGTGAGGGGTTTAGGTTCTTAGGGTGGCGTGGAGGCTTAGCTTTGTGAGGGCGGGGAAGGCTTCGACGAGACGGTTACAACGACGTTAGAATGAACGCAATTGAGGTCCGTTTAATACCCGCCCTACCCTTTCTTAGAATTGCTAAGATAACCTCACCCGAATTAACTATATTTAAAGTTGAGGAAATATGTAATTAAGAAGCGTAAAAAGAGAATATATAGGTAAATGCCCCCTTTTATTTGAACCTACTCTTATATCTTTTATATTATACTAGATGGTGTGGCGCGCGCTGGTGCGCGACATTTTGCTTGATCCCTGGAACAAACAAAAATAAGAAATTAAATTCTAATTTCAACAGTAGACACCTCAATGTCATTGAATATCAGTTCATCATCAGATATATATATATATATCACAAATGTTATTCAATCATGCTATGTAGAGGAACACGAATGTCAAAATAGGCAATTAATAAAGAGAACAAACGAATGTTTCGTTTTTAACATCAATCTTGTATCCGGTCAATAATGGAAATACAAACACTATTTATTGGCCACTGGAATCCTTACATATACAATTCTTATAACACAATTATCCTTTGAACCCCCTGTTACATTAATATTAGAATTAATTAATATAGAATTTTAACTTTACCCGTTCAAATATAGCCACGTAATGTTCCATCAACCTAGCTAACAACGGTAGTTCCTGCCTACGGTCATGAAGGTAAAAATTAATAAATGAGATGTTGGCATGAACTCCGCCTAATCTACGCTTATCTTTATTTCTTTAAATCTGAAATGAGTAATTGAAACACTATAAGACCATAACAGCAAACAGAAACACGTTACTATAGTACGTCATGTTGAATAAGTTGTAATGAAATTAACACTGGAATTTTAGAACACATGGTATATAAATAAATCATGCATGACATGTTATTTCCCCGAAGATCAGTCTCAAAGCTATTGTTCCTAATTTTTAGGTTGGGTCTCTATGAGCAACTGAGCAGATGGTAAAGTCTGTTGTGTGTTTGTTAAGAGGCAGTTGGTAGTAAAGTTTTTAGTACGCACCTGTTCATCGAGGTAACAGTCCTTTATGTTGCGATAATCGACTATGAGATTGGCATACTTGGAGCAGCAATGGGTATTGTTATGGATGTGATTCAATTATGCACATCATCGCATCAGTGATATTGTGGGGATGATATAACAACCTAAAAAAGGAACATTCAAAGCCTAAAGCAACATATATCATCTTATGTTAGCAAAGGAAAATCCAAAAGAGTGTAAGCAGCTAAAAAAGGAATACTATATGTGCTTGCTAGTCACACTCAGTTACGTTTCAACCTAATGCAAGTGAAAGGTTGATTTACCTAATTCTTTATGTTATTTCAACACTAACAATGTAATCACCTGATCTTATAGAACCTCAGTTCATTTTTGGCTGTTTACCATTTCACCTGATATTTAGGTTAAAATTTGGTTCACATAGGAAGCATAACTAAAATGATAAGCAAATTCTCTCATAATTATAAGGAACATAAGCCAAAGGTGAACTTCATTTATTTTGGTTACCTGTAAACTTATAGTAATAATCTTTTAGATGTATAGTTATGTTTCAAACAAAAAAGAGAGGTTCTGGAAGCAAATTCACAGGCTTCATAAGAAACTACCTAAATTCCTCTTCACCTTCATTACCATCTTCATCCTCTTCATTACCTGAATAAAAGTTAAAAGGTAGAAAAACAGAATTTAGGGTAAGATTTACTCAATCTTTCCGTCACTATTACCAACACACCACCACCAAAACATTGTGTCATCTTTGTTAACCTCTATTGAAGCCTTCACCCGCCAAAACCCTAGCATCATGGTTTGTACGGAAACATAAAAAGGTGGAGAACCAGGGATAGCTCAAGTTTCGATAATTCAAAAGCACAGCAAAAACCCACAGTCGATACTGTGGCTGACGGTGGTTGGATTCGTCAAAGGAGTCGAAGAAGGTCGCCTGAACTCCCTCTCTAACCCAATTTTCATCTCTCATGTGTGAGTCGGATCTATCTACAATACCATTCGGATTCAAATAGCGGGGCAGGCTTTGTTACTATTCAGCGGGTTGTAATTTATAAGAGATGAACTAGTTTTATATCCTTCGATATTTGGCAGTCCTAATAAAGTATTAAATTTAAATATAAACCATAAAAATATGAGAATTTATTTATTGCTTCAAAACAATCTTTTTGTTTAATATTATTATATTTTTCATCTTTTAAAGAAATAAGATAACAGAATAGATATTTGTGTTTTTAATAAATACTTACTATTACCTTATTTACGATATATATTCCATGTAGCAATATAATAGCTATTATTATAATAAAATATTAGTTTCTTTAGGAAGATAATTAATATTTTAAATAAATTTATATTCTATGTTAATGTTTACAGTAACAAGTTGACTTTTTGATCTTTCCTCTCATTTTTTTAAATATTAATAGTTTTTTATACGATATTATTTTTTTATAATTTAAATACTATAGTTATATACTACTTTTAAATTTAATAAAAAAATGCAAAAAGACTATAGTACAAACGCCCAGACCAAAACCGGTAACCGAGTTTATTGAAATCACGGACCGAAGACCGAACCAGCTTTATCTTTCGGGTTTTGGTCAATTCAGGGTTCGGCCAAAAAACCTAAGCCAAGAATGTTTTTTTTTTATATGTTGTTGCTGCTGTTCGATTGTTTCCTTGACCAACCAAAAGTCAAACCAAAAGTAAAAGGCTAGTGCAATAATCCCCTTCTCTATTGCTCTTAAAGTTGTTAACAACATATTGGTTTTGGATAAGAAAATATCATATATGATATAAACAATACCTTTGCAATAATTAGATTCTGTTGGCCTCAACCATGTAGCGTATTTTTACATATATAATTTTTTATAAAACTTATATAATCATAGACTAAGAACTATATTAAAAATAATAGAAACTAATCTTGCAAGCAGCCAAGAAAGAACATAATTGATTGTGTAGCGGTAGATGTTGTGGTGCCAATGAAATCGCAACCGAAGATTTTGAAGATGAACCGCTGTTGGAAATTTCAAGAACCGATGAACCAAATTAACTGATCAACAACAACTGATTCCCTCAACAGCTGATAGATTCTCAAAACGCAATAACTGATTATCAACAACAAAGTAACAACTGAAGATTTAACAACTGATAGAAGCAACTACTGATAAAGAACTGAAGAACCAACTACTAAAGAACAACTGAAATCTCATTTGTTGTTAGATATGATTGTCAGTAGTTAGCTTGTTTGTGTCAGATGTTTGTAATTAGTCAGTTGTTTATGTAATGTATCATTGAGGCAAGTGGGTTGAGAAGGATTTGAAGTTGTTGTGAAGCTTCTGCTACATGATAGATCAACAACTGATGGATCAGTAGTTGAAGAACCACTGATGTGTTTATCAGTTGTTGTAGGATTTTTAATGATTTCAGTTTTTTGGATATTAGTAATATTTATGGGAAATGTGGGAAACGGAATTGATTAATTATCATTGAGATAATCATCAGTATTTGGAGTGGAAGTTGAAGTAGATTCAGAGCTTGTTGTGGCGGTGGATAGAATGTGTAGGTCATTGATCCGTAGAAATCTCCCTAAGATCAATATCACGAGTACGTGCGGAATACGTAAATCAATAAGCGCGTACCAATCAATCACACATGAGATAAGAGAGAGATAAAGATGAATAGAGTAAAAGTACACATGACATAATCCAAAGAGTTTTCATTTCACTGATTCAAGATAAGAATTACAACTGATCAGAAATGAAAAACGTACATTTCAAAATAAAAGAAAAACTATTTATAATAATCAGTAATCGAAACTGATTATTTTCGAATTTGATTAACAAGTTCGAAACTTGTAAATCTATTTCGAAACTGATCAGTTTCGAATTTATTTGAAACTGATAAGTTCGAAATTACTAATTTCGAATTTGAACAATTTCGAAATTACTAATTTCGAAATTGTTACTTTACAATTAAAAATTACAATTTCAATTAAACTAAAACAATTACATAAACATCTAATCTAGTAACTGAACATGCAATCTTCATATTATCTCCGAGCAGTTGACAATCTTCATGTTCCAACAAACTCCCTCTTAGCAATTGCTCGGGAATAATCTTTTCATTCTTTCCATCGCGAGGGCAAATGACTTCTAGCATGTATACCATTCTGAACACGAACAGTCAACACCCTTTGAAATTTTTTAGCTTCTAAGATATGATCTTTATGAAATTGAATAGTCTTCTCATTTAGCACCTTCAAATCTGACTCACTCAGATTTATTAAATCAATTGGATCCAACAATCTGAGGATTTATTTATTGGTATTATCAAGAAAAACTGCCTCAGATGTTTCACCATCCAAATACCACATCTTCAGATCTTTCATGATATCCATTTCAAACTGTTTCAGTGGAATATGTTTCAAACTCTTGATCGGTTTGAACTCATACCTTATTCTTGGTTTCCGAGTAATCCAATCCAAATCATCTGGAATTGGAATCTTTTTCAGTTTCTGAGGTTTCACCTGCTCAAACTTTCCCGACTTAACTTCTTTTCGGATGATATTCTTGATACACAAAGCAATATTGTCACCCGAATGATTAATCAATCTTTCCTCTGCTAACACTCTCAATTCACATAAAGGAAATTGACTAAATGACTTAATCGTTCTTTTCAAATATTGAACCCCGTCGAGTCGTTTAATCACAAAGACATTCAGTTCTTTATCATATGCCCAGCTGAGAATCTTTCTAACACATTCACGCATATTTTTGTAAGATTTCTTCACTACTAGCACTTTGATTCTTTCTGAGTTTCGCTTCCACGTATCATCACAGTCTTTGATTATTTCTTCTAAACTTTTAACTGGTACTGAACTTTCTTCGAACATACTCCTCAATCCTTTGTTTGCAAACAACTTTTCTTGATTCTTTCTAGCTTCCTTTCGTTCTTTGTCCTGTTTAATCACATCATCCCAGTTGACTTCTTTAAAATCTGGACCGGGGACCCATTCCCCCTCTTCTAGATCTGAATTGTACTCTTCAGTAACCGTACAATCAGAGTTATCAAACATAGGCTCAAAGTCAAACTGAGTTTCTTTCAACTCATCATCCACATCACTGACAAATTCTTCGTCTAACTCATCCAAACCAATCAACTAATCAATCATCATACCATCAGATTCATTATGAGACTCTGTTCCAACCTTATCAACCACCTCACTCTGCTGCTTTTCTTTTCCTTTCCCTTTTTCAGTTTGTTTCTCAAACTCCCCTTGAGAAACAGCAACATGTGTAACTTCAGTTTGTTTAACAGTTTCCGTACCAGTGGTGGTTGCGAACCAGAAGCATCTTCAGCATCATCATCATCACCTTCACGTCTCTGTTGGCTTCCTTGCGCATCAAATCTACAAGACGTCTCCCCTGAGTTGATGGCAACAAACCCAAATGCCTTAATACAATCACCAACGAACCTTCATGAGCAGCTAACACTTTAGCAACATTTCTCTGTAAATCATGTGTAACCCGTTGCTGATCAGCCAATTGTTTATTTATAGTTTCAAATCTTGCATTTGCAGCAATACTATTTTCATTCATTGTCTTAATAGTTTGCACCAATTGTTTGTGAATATGTACAATCTTTGACCTCAACTCTTTAACTTCCTCAGCTTTTCCGTCTTTACTCGTTCTAACTCAGAAGTTAAACTTTCAACCTGTGCTTGCAACTGATTGACCTGATTTTGAAGCCCAGTTACTTGACTCGATGTCGGTCCAAACGTAAAATCAATATCATCGATACTCCCAACATTTCCAACATCTAGAATATCATTCAACCCTTCTTCTGAAATAGATGGAAAATTTGCAAACTCTGACTGTGGTTCAGTTGAAGTTGAAGCTTGAGTAACTAGTGCAGTAATTGACTCTGTAAAAAGTGCATATGTAATTACTAAAGTTGAAACTGGGGCAAATAACGGTGGAATATAATCAAGATCCACATTCTTGTGTTTCTGCGGTTGAATGGTAGGATCATCAGAATCAGATGAATATGAAGTCGATTCAATTGCTCCTTCCACTGGTTCTTTAGAAGATTGACGGTTCAATGGTTCTGGTGATGGAATCGGATCGGTAACTGGTTCAGAAACGGATGGAAATTCAACTGCAAGTGGAATTGGTTGAATAACAGGTTGAGATTGTACAGATTGTTTGGGTTGAGATGCAAGTTGACGTGCGAGTTGCGGTGCAGGTTGTGGTGCAGGTTGTGGTGCGGGTTGTTGCTGACGCGGTTGTCGAGCACGACGAACCCGTGGTTGTGCTGGCGGTTGAGCAACCAAATTAATATTCTCTTCTAGACGAAACCAGAGATCATTCGCAGGAGCCACAAAATTCTCATTAATTACATGTCCAAATAACGGTGTATCAACCGTATTTACCCCCTTCTTTGGTCTGCAATATGCAAAAATCCGTTTGTTCATAATCGGAATTCGGATTTGTGGTCCAACCTTAGGAATATTTGGAAATTTATGATCCAGGATCATTGTCAAGAAATGAGGATATTGCAAAAATCTCTCGTTTGATCCGGTAGAAATCTGTTTGACAAAAAAATCAAATATTAACTGACTGATATTTAATGGTTTGTTTACTATTAGGGCAGTTGTTATTCCTTGAAAAGCCACTGATAAAGTATCAGATCCTGACTTTCTGGTTGACATCACCATCTGTACAACATGAAATAGATATCTCCATTGACCATAAAGATGTTTCTTAGCTAACAGAGAACTGTCAATGTAACCATTGTAACCCATTCTCTGAAAAGTTCCTTGAATTGTTGGAAGTGGAATAGATAATGGATCAGCATCATTATCACCAAACTACAATGCTTCTCGAATATCCTGAACTTAGATCTCAATGTCTTGATCATTAACCAGTGATCTAATCGCCAACGGATTCACAGCACTATCATACTTGGCATGTCTCCAGAACGAACTGATATGCTCATGAATAATGATGGGAGTTGCAGAAGCAGCTTGTGCAATCCTTGAACGTCTAATAAAACGGATAACTTCCTGAAATAAAGCTGCTTCTTTCAGATCCAAATCTAGCAAAGCCACAACGTTGTGCTTATCATTGAACAATTTATCCTCTGTGTTAAAAAAAATAACACTAAATCAGTAACTTTATTAGAATTATTTGTAAATTTTGAATAGTTTTGATTAAGTGTTAGTAATTTTGAAATTGTAAAACTTGTTAATTTCGAAAATATTAAGTTTTGTTAAGTTCGAATTTGTCAAGTTTAGTTAATTTCGCATCTGTTAAATCTTGTTAATTTCGAAATTATTTGTTTCGAAGTTATCAAGTTCGAAGTTAATAACTTCGAATTTATCAAGGTTTAAGAGATTCGAAATTATTTTAATGTTCGAAACTGATAAGTTTAAAGTTATTAGTTTCTAAATTATGATACTTTTGAAATTAATAGAAACTATTAAGTTCGAAATTTTATTAACTTCGAATTTTCTATCAGTTTCGAATCAAGAACACCTTTAGTTTCGAAACTTGAATGTTTTCACAAATTTCCAAATTTATCAAATTCGACTATAATGATCGGTTCATTAAGTTCGCAATGTTACATAGATCAATATTAATCAGTTATTACCAGCCATGATGTAGATTCGAACGATTGATTGATGATCAATCACTTTCAAGAACAATTTTGGAAGTTTACAATAAATTCGAAAGTGGGAATAGTTTCGGAAGGAGGTGAGAATGACTTTTAATTCCGAAACTATGCTTTATATATATTAACCCTAGTTTCGAATTTATAATAAGTTCGAACTTCGTGATAAGTTCGAACTTCGTGATAAGTTCGAAACTATTATTTCTAATTTGTCAATTTTGAATTTATTTGATTAAAACTAAGAAACTCACACAAAAAGTAAAAATAAAACCATCATAAGTTGTAGAAAAAAAAATAAAAAATAAACCAATACTTAAACTCTAAAATCTACGAATTTAAAACATTATGATACTTCCTTTAAAATTCATATGTAAAAGCTTTAAATAAATTTTTATTTTGTATTAATCAAACAATATTTTATCCTTTCTTTTGAAAACAAATTGATTGAATTAGATGATAACATATACCTAAAATAGAAATTGTTAAATCAAGTATAATCAATTTTATATTTATATATATGTATAAATTTACAAACCATATATGATTGCTAGTATATTGATCCAATTTAAACTATCTTCAATCACTGCTCTTAGCATGTAATTTGGTAATCCATTCCTATTGATTTCCCACACAATCAAGAATATCCCCGTTTTGTGAATTACCCGACTTAAAATAACGCAATTTTGTTTATTTTATGGTACCTTATACTAAAATGATCATGCAAAAATAATATTGAAATGTTCATAACTCTTTCTGTAGATACTTTTGTATTCTCATTTTTGAGTTCAAGTTATGAACAAAAATAAGCGATAAATTAAATAAATTAAAAGTATTTATAACTCCTCACAATTAGTTCGATATTTTCATATACGTAGAGAAAGCCCAGAAATTATAAACAAAAATAATATGTTCAGAACTTCACAATCAGATCGATATTTCCATATACGCAGAGAAAGCCCAAGTTTTGAACATAGAATAAAAATCAAATAAGAAAACAAAGCAGAATTTTCTACAAAAATGAAACAAATGATCATTAAAGTTTAAAAATTATAATCTTTTAACAATTAGCAATTATCTAAGTCAAATAACCACGCAATCAAGGCAAAGGCCAAGCACTACTCCTTTCATGATTTGAAATCACATAAAAATAGACTACAGATATAGTTAATTATTCATTAATGATCAGTAATTGTTCTAGTCTACTATGCATATCATAATATGTATTTATAATTACTAGTTTTAGCAAATTCAAATTCAAATTGTATAATCAAGATAACAATTTATATACTATTTATTTATTCTCATCTTCTAAAATTAATCTATTTTTCTTAGACTATCAATTTCTTCTTTGACTAAGGTAAATCTAAATTTATATAATCCTTTTACATATGAATTAAAGGAAGTATCATAAGTTTTAAAATAGTAAACCTATCAAATGAAAGTCACACATTACTACAGAAAAACACAGATATACACAAAACATATACGAACACATATCTAAACACATAACAATCAATCACATACTACTAAACACTCACACAAAAGTTTATTCAAAATTAATCATTCCTAACATTTCAACTAAGGTGTAAAACCTAGCTGAGTCAAATGCCTTTGTAAAAATATCTGCCACATTATCTAGAGAATCAACTTTTTGCAGATGACTTAGTTTCTTTTCAGAACAGTCCCTGATAAAATGATGTCTAATGTCTATGTGTTTTGTTCGTTTAAGTGATACCGGATTTTCAGTTATAGCAATTGTAGCAGTATTATCAACAAAGATTGGAGTTGTAAGAAGTTTCAGACTATAATCTTGCATTTGTTGTTGTATCCATAAAGCCTGTGAACATCCACTGGCTGCAGTAACATATTCTGCCTCACATGTAGAAATTACCACCGTGTTTTGTTTCTTGCATTGCCGTGTCACCAGTATGTTTCCAAAGAATTGGCATCCTCCAGTTGTAGATTTCCTGTCTAAATTGCAACCACCATAATCAGAATCAGAATAAGCAATAAAAACATTTCATCATCAAAAGGATACCACAAACCCAAACTTGGTTGACCCTTCAGATATCTGAAAATTCTTCTGACTGCTTTTAAATGAGATTCTTTGGGTTTTGATTGAAATCTTGAGCAAAAGCAAACATAATATTTGGTCTTGATGCAGTCAAATACATAAGAGAACCAATATCATCAATTCCCAAATTATGATTCACACAGATTGGTGTTGACATTGAGGAACAATCATCCATTTTGAATTTTGTCAAAATATCCCGCACATACTTTGATTGATGAATCTACATACCATCATTTTTCTGATCTACTTGAATACCTAAGAAGAAAGACAAATCACCCATTGCACTCATTTCAAACTTCTTTTTCATCACATTCTCAAACTCTTTACACATATTGATATCTGTTGCTCCAAAAATAATATCATCAACATAGATTTGAACAAGCAATAGATCTTCACCTTGCTTCAATGTGTAAGAGTACTATCAATTTTACCATGAGAAAATCCATTTTCAAGCAAATAAGTTGACAATGTTTCAAATGAAGCTCTTGGAGCTTGATGCAAACCATATAACGCTTTATCTAACTCATAACATTTGTTTGGATACTTAGGATCTTCAAAACCTGGAGGTTGAATCTCAAAGACTTGTTCTTTTACTTTTCCATACAGAAAAGCACTCGCGAGTACATGCGGAATACGTAAACGGATAATCGCGTATACATCAAACACATATGAGATAAGAGAGATATAAAGATGAAGAGAAAAAATATGCATAACATCAAACAAAGTGTTTTCATTTCACTGATTCAATATTGGAGTTACAAACAATCAGAAATGGAAAACGTACATTACAAAATAAAAGAAAAACTATTTATAATATATTAGTTTCGAATAATTTCGAAACTGATAAATTTCGAACTTATCAATAAGTTCGAAATTAACTTTGAACTTATTGACAATTTCGAAATTGATCAGTTTCGAAGATAACTTCGAAATTGATCAGTTTCGAAGATAACTTCGAAACTGATACAAATTACATACTAATTAACTTTCAATTTAAACAAAACAATTACAAAGAAATCTATTCTATTAACTAGACAAGCGATCTTCATTTCATCTCCGAGCGTTTAATAAACTTCGTGTTCCAACAAACTCCCCCTTAGCAAATGCTCGGTGATAGTACAGACATATATACACACACCTTACTTAATCACATAACAGACACACACATAATACCACACACACACACGTTTTATGTTTTTTTTATTTTTTTTATTCAAAATTAATCATGCCAAACATTTCAACTAAAATTTCTATAAGTGAGGCAGAGTATGTTGCTGTAGCCAGTGGATGTTCACTGGTTTTATGGATACAACAACAAATGCGAGATTATGGTATGAAATTTCTTACAACTCCAATTTTTGTTGATAATGCTGCTACAATTGCAATAACTGAAAATCCGGTGTCATTTCAATCCAAACCCAAAGAATCTCATTTGAAAGCAGTCAGAAGAATCGTTCGATATCTTAAGGGTCAATTAAATTTGGGTTTGTGGAATCCTTTTGATGATGAAATGTGTTTTATTGCTTATTCTTATTCTGACTATGGTGGTTGTAATTTAGACAGGAAATTAACAACTGGAGGATGTCAATTCTTTGGAAACAAACTGGTGACATGGCAATGCAAGAAACAAAACACAGTTGCAATTTCTACATGTGAGG
>WOUH02036578.1:0-12655 GCA_009936405.2 Stevia rebaudiana
TGGATTAACCTTCCATTAGCTAACTCTATCGTGTATAGATAAGTTAATGGAGCAGGCTTAATACCAAGTAATGAGCTGAACTCATTAGATATGAAGCTTCTATCGGCTCAAGTGTCAAATAAAATTGAAGCATACTGATCATTAATGAGAAACGTACCTGTGACATGGTTGGGATCGTTTCTCGCTTCATCAGCTGGAAGCATAAAAGCTCATCCTTGGGCAGCATTCCTAGCCTGATTGAGCGTAGGACAATCCTTCTTAAAATGTCCTAAAACACCACACTCAAAGCAAGCTCGAGTGTTTCTAGTATTGACTTTAGTATTATCGGTCTTTGGAATTGAAGTGTTGGTTCTACAAGTTGCTGCAGTATGCCCAAAGCGATTGCATTTCTTGCAACGAGCATCATCACAAGACCTTGTGTGATGGAAATTACACTTGTTGCATTTGGGTAAATATCCAGTACAAGGTTTCTTGAATTTCTGAGTATCAGAATTTGATTTATTCTGAGATTTATCCCATCTACGTTTATGATTTCCAGATGATTCAGCAGTAAAGGTTTTAAATTTTCCTTGGGCAACAGCCTGATCTCTCAAGGTATTGGCAACTTCAATCATTTCTGATATGGTGGACGCCCTGGCTGACGTTACCATACTCTGAATCGGTTCAGGTAACCCCGAAATATACATCTGGAGGCGCTTGTATTCAGGCGTTACCATATGTGGGCATAATAAACAAAAGTTGTGGAAACGATCATTGTAGCCGGCAATATCATCTCCAATCATCTTATGCATCCAAAACTGATTGTCCAGCTTTTGTAATTCATTTATAGGACAATACTGATCTGTTAGTCTTTTCTTCAAATCATCCCAAGAGAGACTATATGCTTCATCAGCCCCCAGATTTTTCACTAATGAATTCCACCAGGTTAGGGCTCTACCCTCAAAAGTACAAGTGGCGTACTGAGTTTTATCTTCCTCAGCACACTTGCTTATCCTTTGGACAGACTCCATCTTTTCTATCCATTGCAATAAGCCAACTACTCCCTCATTGCCATAAAATTTATTGGGTTGGCAATTAAGGAAAGATTTGAAAGAACAGCTCTGTTTTGGTAATATCGTTTCTTGCGTAACCTTTACCACACGATCGGCATCGTTCTGGGCTATAGATTTAGCTATCAATTTCTCTACTTCACTTTGGTGGAGTAGTTCATCATTATTATTGGATATATTATTCTCCGTTGGCTCAACGTTCTCCATTTCTTTCTACAAAAATATTTGTAAGATAAGACAATGTACGTTTTGGATACCAACCAGGCATAATATAATATGAATAACAATAATAATAATAATAGCCAAATAGAAAACGATCGTATATATATACCATGGAATACCTGTGTGTACATGTACAATCAAAATTTCACAAACAAGGTTCCTATCAAAACTAGACGAGTACACCCCACTCGCAAGGGTAAAAGAAAATACATCACAAGATCCTGGGGAAGATACCAACATGGATAGCAGTAGCAGCCAAAAATATAAACATAGCAGCAAAAGCAGACACTGTCTTAAACTGCTGTCTCAAATAGATAACCTGATGTTCGGCTGTGATAGCTTGCTGCTCTGCCACAGTCACCCTAGCAGTCAGCTCGTCAATCGCCTCCTGTTGGGTGTTGAAGTAGTCGAATGTATCATGCTGACCATCCTCAAACTCCTCAAGATCCTCTATCATATCTCGCATCCTTTCTAACATCCTACGTGATACTGTGTCAGCATCATCCAAACCTGTGGCTAACTGACGAATCCTGGTATCATGTCTGATCAAGCGTAATATCAATAAGGGCACTGTCTCATGTACTGACTCGCCTGTAATGGGTAATGGTCTGGAAGTCTCACCTATCTCAAAACCGGATCGAGCGTCTCCTCGCTCTCTCCACTCCCTGACTACATCCCGTAGCCATGTCCATCGTCGAGCCTCCTCAGGTAATGTCTCAGCCGGTGGATCCTCAACATGTGGTACCTCAACAAGTGGAACCACAACAGGTGGAATCTAAACAGGTGGTGCTTCTATAGGATATATATCTATAAATGCTATATCAATAGCAGGTGCCTCTGGTATAGGCTCATGTCGACGACGAGATCTGCGGGGAATGTCATCAGGAAAAGATACCCTCTTTCGAGGCGTTTACATCATAGCTGGTCCATCTGGATGTAACCTGAATGGTCTGTGATAAGGTACAGTAGGTGGTGCTAAAAGTACTGGAATATCAGTCCTACGAATAGTACCCACTGTCGGAATAGGCTCAGAATCAGACTGATCTGCTACTCTCGAAGGTCCAGCAATATCAGGATGGGGTGATGTAACAATTGACAAATTTCGGTAATGGACCTTGACCCAATGGGCTAAACAAGTAAGACCCAATAAGGGTTTTGGCCCATTTAAGCTATGATCCATGAAATACAGGCCATATAAGTTAACAGACTTGTTTGGCAAGCCTTTATGTTAATTATTGGCCCTTATAAATGAAAACGAACGATTAACTGTTTACGCGACTGGCAACCGAAACTAACTAAATGGAGAAATTTAATTACCTACAACAATTCATAATAATAATAATATTATTATTAAAAGAACAGAAAGTCACTCAGAACGACGAAACGCAAAGTGCACGCGTGAAAACGGTAAAATCGCGTTTAACATGTAATCGTCAGATTCAACCTTTTAACCGTCACGACGCATAAATCAAAGTAAATATTAGTATTTAATACTTTATTATAAAATTAATAACATCAGAAAGAGAACAATAACATTCTGGTGCGTGAAAACGCGCAAAGCACTTAAATGCAGTAAATACGCGAGAACGACGTGTTTAACGTAATTGATCACCGGATTAGTGTTAACCAATGAAATTAATATTTTAAAACCAAATAATATTACTTTCGTAACGTCTTAGTCCCAAAATAATATTAGGTGATAGTGTTCATGTCACGAGACCGGACCGCGTACGCGACTTATACGCGATATAGCACTTGAAAACCCTAACTATATAACCATCTTAATCTCCTTCTCCCTTCATTTTCGTGAGCTGCATATCCAAACCCTACACACACTTTGTGTGTGTTCAACCAAGCAATCAGGAGAGGGAAAAAGGGAGACCTCCGGTCACCTTCTCCGGCCACCCATCCGACCTCCGTGAACCTCGCGACTCTTCTTCCCTTGTTCCAGCCGTAACCCTCCTCCTCCCCTCGTCACTCTCTGTCGCGAAGGAGAAGACCAGAAGGCCATGGCAGCGGCGGTTCCCTCGTCCCCAACCCACGACGTGCTTCCCTCTTGGTTCCGTCAAGCACGACAGCAACCACCACCTCGGCGGTGGTGGTGGCGCAGATCGAAAACCCTAAATCGACTGGAGAAGCTCCGAAGAGCCTTCGCTTCCAACGAACGGTAAGAAATCCGACCATCTTTCATGAAATCTCTTCCGATTTTGCTTCCTTTTTCCGTAATCTAGTCCAATGTGTGTATAGATCGTTTAGATCGGGGCTATTTTGTGATTTGTTGAAGATGACGACGGTGGTTGTGGCTACCGCCGACAAGGTTCTGCATGCCGGCCACCAAGAAGTGTGAAGGACGGCGGAAAGGATGATGGAGCAGATTTGAGATGGATTTTGACTTGGTCAAACCTGGTCAACAATGGTCAACGCAGGTCAAACTCAGTCAACAACAGATTTGATTTGCTCGGTTACGCTCGTGACATGAAAACGAGTCGATCGGTGTACTCGGATCTTAAAGTGGGTTCACGGTTATCTAACCGGGTTCGCGAACGCGAACCGAGTCTGAAGGTATAACCGCACACTAAACCATTAACATATTTATTTGTACATTGTTGCGTTAAAATGATTTTTTGGGACCGCGAGTGTTTAAACGAGTGTGAATAATAAAAGAAAATGATTATATAATTGGTAAATGTAATAAAAGTCGAATAACATTTAACGAACAGAACGACCCGACTAACTAGAGTTATTAAGAGGACATGTATAAAACCCACATCGATTATTGACTTATTGGGGTTTGATGATTTTAACAAGTTTGTATTTAGAATCAAAAGTATTATACATAATTTGTTGAATCTGAGATTATTGATTAAAAATTAAATAGGTAAACTCGTACGTATGTTTTTGATTAAACATGAAATAATAATTATTGTAACAAAAGTATTGGTTTAATCAAGAAAACGGAAACATATAACTTAATACGATATATATATTGACATTAATGTTTTCACTAAAAAAATATTGTATTTGATTAAGATGATTTAAATTATATGCTAGTAACCGGATCTAGTGATACTTTTATATGTTTAGAACGACATTTATGACCGACACATTTTAATCATAACCGGTAGTTGTAAACGATTACTTGTATAAGTTTTAAAATGAGGTTTTGAAATAACAATCACAAGATGTACTTCCTTTTTTTAAAATCCCGTAATACAAATATTTTGTATGATTAAGTGAATTCACATAATCTTTAGTAATGATTGGTGATTGGAATTTGGGAATATTTTTGTATACTCTATATATATATATATAATCTCAACGCATTACGTTTAGTAATTAACATCCCTTTTTCAATACAATGAGCATTTCAATAAAACTACAGTATTACTAAACGGATTTGTTACTTAGGCCTTTTGTAAAATAATATAATGGATACAAAAATATATGTGTACATATATATCTATCCAAGAAAACAAAGTCTGTACAAATACATATTGACGTGTGTATACCTATATATATATATATATATAATAGTAGGGAACCCGCGCGATGCGGCGGTGGTGACAATTTACAGCGCTGTACTCGTTTTTCTATTAATTTATCAATCCCCTCGTGATATAGATAGTACTCGTTTGTTTTTTTGTAGCCTCGGCGTGGTCTATGTATGTCATTAGTCTTACATATCTCAGTTAAATATAAACAAACACACGGATAAGAAAAATATCAGTCATAAGCATAGTGATTAAAAAAATACATATCTGAACACGCATGTACACAAACTTTGATAAAGATTCTTAATTTTAATTATCTCATTTCTTGATAACAAATTAATATAACATTGATTAAATTAGTTGAACCATTAAATGTAACTAATTTTTTAAAAATACGTTTGAACACACTATATGGCTAAAGCCGATTGTTGTTTTACTGAATAGAAAAAGGTTTCAGGTTCATACACAAAAGAGAAAGAGAATAACTATAAATAGCAACAACCAAAAAGCAAATAACTTCTACCCACTATGTCACTACCTGAAAACCAGGAAACAAACAAGCTATCCACTATGCCAACTAAAGCAAAAATAACACATGACAGAAACAAAAGATAGGATGTGCAGGACCCATTTCATGCACACGTAAACATCATGTAGACCAAGTGAGATGATGCCAACTATAACACAGGATACATATATGATATACTTTCGTCAGATGGATAGAATGAGGATAGAATGATACGTATGTTGTAACTTTTCTACAATTACTATGATGAAAATTTTACTTCTAGTTCAGGTCTTGTGTGCAAATCTTAATAATAAATTAAGCCAAACTTTGTCAACTACTAAAGATGTCATGGACATGACCATATTTTGTATGCATTCCCATTAATGAACTTTAACTAATAACTAAAATGGTCAGCTCAGCTAATAGATTAATCATTTTAAATTTTGTATAAATTCAAATGATGACCTAAACTAAAATACTCTGAAACATTAAAGCTCCATTATAAATGTAGACCATCAATTTTTTAATAGTTCTATTTTATGCAGATGGACTGATCATTTAAAATGAGTATCAATCTAAATTAAAGGGAGCTTTCATGTTGTGCAATGAACAAATGACTCCCACAATAACATAAATGAACCAATAACTTAGGAATAAAAAAGGAAACCAGGAAAAAAAAAGACGTTCTATATCATGATCTATTATTCACTGCTAATCGTTCAATTTTACACAATAAACTGATACTAAATGTCTAAATCCATTTGCAAGAAAATTTGGCAGAAATAATAACCATTTCATAGAGAGACAATAAACAATGAATTCCAATATCTCAAATTAAATCAATTACAACAACAATTGGCCAATAACAAAAAGGATCCAGCGAAGAAAAGGAAATCAACTGGAAAATAATAAACATGAAAAAACCAGCAGCAGCAATCAACCAGATAACAAACCAATTGCACAAATCAGTCACTGAAAATGCAATTACATGTGGATGAAACTCTCAAAACTCGGACCATTGAAAAGGACCTATGGATGAAACTCTCAAATCGGATCATTGCAGGTCACTTCTTTGCTCTTGTATATCTCTTGGTCTAGAAAGAGCTCCTTACTACAAGTTATAATAGTAATTAATCTTAGTACAATTATAATAATAATGAAGATGATACTAATAATAAAAATGGTAACAAAATTAATAATTTTATACAATCAAAAGAAATATTATAATATTAAGAAAACATAAAAAGACAAAGGTTGTTTTAGTCCTTTCTAAAACTTGAAGTACATAGGATATTTGGTAACTATTAAAAACTTCATACTACAAAAAGGATAAAGTTGATTAGAGAGATAAGTAGTCATCTACACCTAGTTAATGTTATTATTAAATTCAAATAGAAATAAAGAAAATGTATAAATAGTTGGTCAGTTACAGCTCTATTGCTAAAAAATCACAATGTGTACTATTGATAAATAATAAAAAAAATTCCATTAAAAATAAAACCGAATAGTTGCTATTTCAGCTGTTGCTTCATAAGGAAAGTAAAGACTACTTTTAATTCAAAATAGTGTTGAGAGCTAAAGGAGTTTTTATTTTATGTTCATATGAAAAACATTACCTCTTTTATGTATATGTGGTTCATAATAGAAAAAAGTCAAGAAGAACCACAACTTCTTTTGTAACAACCAAACATATGACAATAAAACACTTACCAACCAGTTTTTTCTTTATAATAGCTCTGCACATAGGCTTCTGCATCCGGTAACAATTAGAACACATATGAATAACTTTTTTCAAAAAGGTATATTAAGAAGACTCTTAGGGCTGCTCTCTTCTTTTAAAATATGCTCGTTCTGACAAGTCAAACTCTAGGTTTTTTAATTTTCACTGGAATAAAAAACGTTTTCAAATTTTTGTTTTTTTAATAATATGATAAGGAAGTTGATCATATACATCTTGTTCTTGTTATCTTTTAGATCTTTTAAAAAACTAACTACGAAGTTGTAATTTAAATAAACACTTAATAATATTTAAAAATGCACTTGGTCTTTTTTATGTGAACTGGTTGTTTATGTTTTAAACTAAAATATAAATAATAATAATAATAATAATAATAATAATAATAATAATTTGTCAAAACTATTTTCTTAATAGAATTACCTCTTTCGTGTAACCCTGGTTCAAAATGTAAAAAGGCAAGGAAGAATCTTTACTTGTTTCGTGGAATCTAGATGGCATATAGCTGATAGACTTAAAGTTGAAAAGTCAGCAGTGTGCCTGCATCCGATACACTGTACAAGTGTACATGTTTGATCAATCACTGATCAACTATTATCATCTTCTTGGTATTATAATTTGTACCTGTTAATAATAAAAATTTAACACTTCTGATCATGATAGCATGCATTGTTCTACTTTTATAGTCAAAATAATCTCAATTTTGAACCACAAAGTTCATATGAATCCTTAAACTTATTCAGTCCAAACCTAACTTTTTCGGTTCAAACAAAACTTTTCTGATTTCTTTGCTTGAATAGTTGAATATAAAAAAAAACTTTTGTTTCATAGGAAAAACATAGATTATTCATTAGCTACCAATTTATAAAGCAAAGGGCATGTGTAACAACTAAAGAAACTTACTTTAAAGATGGAGTGAATTATATGTTGATTAAAGATGAAGTGAAAAACAGAGATTGTTCGTTAGCACTTATCACCAGATCAACAGATTATATGTTGATTTCAAGACTAAATGAAAAATATAAACAAATTAGGTAATAGTGCATGAAAGCTTTCTTCTATTAAATGACCAAAAATTGAAGTTAACTTACCAAGTGTTGAAAAATATAAACAAATCAGATAACAGTGCATGAAAACTTTCTTCTATTCAACCTGCAAAGGCCAATACCTTTATTAAAAGAGATCCATAAAACACTCAAATTCAAGACAAAAAAAAAAAACAATAAATAATGCAAAATAATAATCATCTAACATGTTGAAAGACATCAAAGAGTTTCAACTTGCAAAATCTAATTTTATTAAAAACTCCATAAAACGGATATACTAAAATTTAAGAAAGAAAAAAAAGAGAGTAATAAATGCAAAATCAGGTCCTAATATGTTGAACCGAAAAAAGCAATTGCAGGTTTTGTTAATTTAAATGTTTCGGGTCAACCTTAAATCATATCTTTAGCAAAACAGTTTGAGTTGGGTTTAGTTTCACAGTTTGAGTTATCCGAACACGTTGCTAAAGAGCTGGAAATTTAAACATTAGAAACGTTTATAAGACGGGTTGTTTCAAAGACCAAAGCATGACAATCACAAAACCTTTTTCATGCTTTATGAGAACCAAAATGTATTATGACTCAAATCACCACAACAAAACCAATTTCAGTAATGCATTACAATTACATTCAAGTTTGCTAAAACTATAGCTATGTTAATGAGCAGCCATTTTCACAAACACCTGGTAGGCGTAAAAGTCCAATTGAAACTGAAAACAAAACTTCGAACCAAAACAAAAAATACAAAAAAAAAAAAAAAAAAAGTTTCAGGAAGCTCAAAACATAGCAGCTGGCTTACAAATAGTATCAAGAAAATGAATCGCATAGAAAAACCAGTTGAGAACATTTTTTAAAACATACCAGCAGCATGAAGAGCAAAATCGTAGAACAACCTCACAAATACGAACAGATCGAGTGAGCACCTGCAAATCGATATCCAAACAGCTAAACATCAAACACGAATACGAAAACGGATCAAGATGAGAGATATGAAATCAAATCACCATCTGAAAGTTGATTCGCATAAAAGATTGTGGGTTAAGATGCTAAATGGTATGAGAAACTATGAAATTTCAACTCTACTAAGAAAATACCTTCAAATTCATGAAATCGGTCGTGAATATGAAATTACCCCTCTTCATGAATCATCTTGGGAACAAATCACTAGTCCTCATCCGATTGTATTCGTGTGGGTGTGGTGAGAAGTGAAGATGAGAGCTCGATTATGCTTATGGTGTTTGGTTCGAGAGAGAGTATGAGAGGCGAAAAATGAAATCGTAGATCAAAAATGAAATCGTAGATCAAAATTATGGTTTTGTGGTTTTGATACCGGGTTTGGGTTTCACCCGATGGATACTCTTAAAAATCTGAAAGATGCTTAACTTTCTTGTACATCATGCTTTATTGTGTTGTACATCTCTTAATTTCTTAAAACCCATGGGTTGACCCAACCAATATGTATAAATTGCTATGACAAATTACAACCAACATAAACAAAACTCACCAAAATCCAAAATAACATTTACATGACATACTAAATGAACTAAGACTAAAATCATGCCACTTTGTCCATTCTAAGGATGATAATCTCCCTGTGTTGTTTTACCCATGTAAAAGAGCTTGTTATCACCTCATTGAAAATAGATGTCCAAGGATCTTGTGATATTGTTAAAGTAAACATCGTTTCTCCATTTCTATATTTGCCATAAGGCTGTATACGTGATTACCATGATTATTTTTTTTATTGACTCATCGCCTTGAACTGCACTGAAATAATAGGTCAAGCATGTCGTCGATGTAGGATTGGGAAAGGAAACCCTACACGGCCGATTAACAATCTCCCATACTTCTTTGGATTTGCAACATGAGACCAGAAGGTGGTCAGTGTGTCCTTGTTGCTTGCACATATTTTACAAAATGTACTCAAGTGTGATTTATTTCTTTTTGCAAGAGCCACCAAAGAAGGAATTTTTTCCATATGCTCTCCAGATAAAGAAAGTGACTTTGATAGGCCCCAAATATACACGAGGCCTTTAAAAAAGGAATTTTCGCTTTAAGTCCATACGGTTTGCCGCATATTACCATTCTATCCGCATTTTTTTTTCTTCGTACAAATTTATCATTTAAGTCTATAACTAACATCAGTAGTATTATTATACAGTTAACTTTTATTAATTAACTAAAATGCATTAGATGTATGACAATCAAGCAAAACTTCCACGCATATTTTATACGTATAATATATATAAATTGTGGTTCCACTAGAAAGGGGAAAAACGTATAAATTGTAAGAAGGATCCACATGACAACTTCACTTTTTTTTTAAAACGTTCATTACTTTTTTATACGTCATTTTTTTTTTTGTAAAATTACATCATACAATCGAACATTTTGCATCTTTTCAACAAGTATAATATTGCTATATAAATTTACAAAAAGCAAATGACAAGCTGGGTGTTGTTCTCAATGTTTTGTTTTTATGTCGTTTTTCGACTAGGTTTGTTAACTGAGTATTTTATGGTGTTTTCTTATTATGTTTTTTTAACTGTACAATTTTATGATGTTTTTCGATTGTAACTGGGCAATTTTATAGTGTTTTTCAACTGATCTTTGCTGTATTTTTTATTGATTTGTGGTGTTTTTCGACATGGTGTTTTAACTGTGCATTTTTATGCTGTTTTTTGACTGTTTGATTTAACTGTCAATTTGATGACATTTTTTGACTACGTGTTTTAACTAATCATTTTTATGGTGTTTTTCCACTACATTTTGCATGAACATATGAAAAAATACCAAGGATGTGATCACTCATAAACTAGGAGTGGAAAGATCTTTTGAACCAATTCATCAAAAGAGAAGGAAATTTTCATTCAAGAAGTAGAGAGACTTCTTAAATTAGGAATGATAAGAGAGGTCAAGTTTCTAAGGTGGTTAGCTAATGTGGTGGTCATCCAAAAGAAAAACGGGAAATTAAGGGTATGTGTGGACTTCACTGACCTCAATAAGGCCTGTCCTAATGATCCTTGCCCACTACCACATATCAACTCCAAGGTTGATGCAACAGCCACTCACGTGATCATGACTTTCATGGATGCATCTTCAGGATTTCAACAAATCCAGATGGAACCTTTTGCCCATGAGGATACTGCATTCTTGACTCCAATATGGATCTATTGTTACATCGCCATGCCATTTGGAATGAAGAATGCAGGATCCACATACGAAAGGTTGGTCAACATGATGCAGGATCCATACCCTAATTCTCTCTCTAGGAAATGACGATTTTGACTCCTTTCCCCCTATCTCGAATTTGAGCAATGATTCGTGTAATAATCTGGTTAGTAGGTGTTTGATTCATGGTTAGACATCTATTACGAGCTTTGTTAGCATGATTTGTTGATTGATTTTGAGTTTTAGGGTCGAATTATTGAGTTATTGCTGCCGTTTTTTAGATTAGGGTTTCTTAATGGTTCTTGCTTGTTGAATTCGTGGTTTATTGCTGGTATTTGTTCGTATTGGGTGCTGATTTGAGATCGAGAGAGTTGTTTTTCTAGTGTTTCAAGTTCCAATCAACTGATTCTTACCAATTGTTTGGAGTTTGTTCAAGATCTTGGCCGAATTAGGGTTTGCGGCTGCCTCCCCATCTACATTAGGGTTGCGGCTGATTTTTGATCCATCTAAGGTGAGTTTTCAATCCAGCGAATTAGGGTTCATGTTTGGCTGTTAATTCGTTGTTATATTTGCTATTTGGATCGATTCTATTGCTGATTTGGTCGAAGGTCTTGATTGGGGACGAATTAGGGTTTCAAAGCCGAATTAGGGTTCCAAAGCCGAATTAGGGTTTGCATTGGGCGGCCGTCTTCCTGATTTTTGCTTGTGGCGGCTGTAATTTAGGGTTTCAGCTGAATACGGCAGATTAGGGTTGGAGGTGCTCAAGGTGACGGCCAAACTAGGGTTTATTCGAAATTGTAAGCTATTTGGGGCCGTCAACTTCATCATTGCTGTTTGTATGCAGCTGATTCACGTATATTGCTGCTGGTTTGGTAGTTGAATTTCGTGTTTAGGGTTTGCCCTATCGTGATTGCATCTAGATTCACGTTTTGCTGCTGAGATTTGGCCTATTTGCTGGTTTTGCTGGTTATTTGCTGTGGTTTGGTGCTGAATTCGTGGTTTGGTTTTTGCTGGTTATCCTTGGCTGTTTTTGTTGCTGTTTGTTGCTGTTTTGCAAGGGTTGTTCTTGAGCTGAAACTGAGTTTTGCCATGGCTGGTAGCCCGGGTTCTGCTGCAAGTTCAGGTTCAAAATCTGGTAGTGATCGCAAAGTTTCGTTTAAGAATGAAACGGAAATACATATTTATGATGATGCGGATTCGGGTTGTGTTGAACGGGTGGGTCCTGCGAAAAATGTAGTTAACTTAGAAGGTATACTTAGGATGCCTCGTCGGGGAAAACTCATAACTGAACCCCCGATTGTGACTGATGCTCCTAGTGATCCTATTTCGACTGAAGAAGTAAAACATGATACTTATGCCACAAAACTTAATTCGGGTACTGTTAATCAACCCAAATTCAGGTATTTAGAATCAGCTGAACAGGTACAGGGTGTCGA
>WOUH02036616.1:0-12653 GCA_009936405.2 Stevia rebaudiana
TTACGTATCGACGCGGTATGAGAATGGTTAAACGGGTTATGTTATAATAATATATTAAATTGAAAATTTTTAATCGGTGGTGTTTACCGGAATTTTCGCGGATGTTACAGTTTATCCCAATTACACCTCAGATCGGTTGAGACTCGAGGGTTATAAATAGAGACCCTCTGCAGCCTCAGAAAATACACCGAAAACCCTACTGCTCTCTGCAAACTCGTTTTCTTCCTGCTTCTGCGTTTTTCTGATCTCCATTGCTGTTGGACATCAGATCGTTTCTGCATTAAATCCTGGGAGGTTACGCTGCAGCTTACAGCAGTTGAAGCGCGTAAAATCCTTTAAGGACAGGAATCATCCGTGCAGTTTACAACTCGAAGAACAATCAATCAACAGGTCGGTTTTATATTATTATTGTTTAATTTAGTCCGATAACGGGACAGTCTGTTTGCACTCTTTTCTTATAATCAGTTTTGATCAAGTAGGATCTAAACTGGTTAGATCTACAACTCGATAAATAATTAAAGCATAAATTTTATTTATAATTGTTGATTTAAATATTTTACAACAATTTGATCATTCCTCTACATATATGATAAATTAATCCTAATTACAAAATATGTCGGTTGTTAACTTTTGGACGAGCATTGTTTTAAATTTAGATAAACTAATATTTGAATCAGGAGTTAAAGTTAAAGTCTACTTTGTTTGTTTTACAAGTTTCAGTCTATTATAAATAAAGGTAAGGATTAATGTAATTAGTATGGTTTTGATCATAATAAATTATTATGAGTTGTAAGTTGAGTTTGGTTAAAAAATTCTTGTGTCATTGTGTGTGATTAATCGATTTTGTGGTAACATATACTAGTTTGATAAATATTTCAAAAAGGGCAGGAAATAATATTACAAACATATAAGCACGTGGGTGCATATACATTTATTTTATTTTAAGATTTTTTTTTCAAGGTTACTAAAATGGACTTGTTTGACTCAAAATTTATCATAATAGACATGAAAACCATAGGCTAAAAAAGTACTGGCTAATTTAGTCGGCAGATTCGAAGTGTAACTATTTGATTGGGTGTTAACTAGACTTTTAGCCAACGGGTTTTTTTAACTCAAAAAGCTGCAGGCTAATTTAGCCAGCAGATTCGAAGTGGATTTGTATGATTGGTGTTGACTAGAATTTTAGACATCGTTTTTTTTTTTCTTTTAGTCTGTAGTTTTTCATGTTTATTTTGGTAAATTTTAGGTCAAATAAATACATTTTGGTAATTTCCCTTTTTATTCCAAACTAGTGTAGGAGGAAAATTTATTCACTAAAATTAGTAAATTGAGAATTATTTACCAAAATAGGTATTTTTTTTAAAAACTTCATACTTTATTTTCTCACTCCTAGTTTTATTAGATAATATAATAAAGGGTAATTTAAAAACTTAATAAGTTTTTTAATATAAAAATTTGAGGAAGAAGTGAGAAAATGTTTAATGTTTCTTAGTTTATTCACAAAAGTTTTATTAAGTTCTTTAAATATGTTTTGGATATAAATGGATTTGATATTTCGGTAATTATTTTAAAATTGTTAAAGAAATTCATAAAGGAAGTTCTGAACTGGAATAAATATCCAGAAAAATCACGTCCAAACATCATCTTTTGAGTTAGAAACCCATAATAAACCGATGAAATCCTAATTTGTTGACTAACGTTTTATGAAAGATCAAATGCATTTTTAATTAGAAAAAAAAATCATTTAAAGACAAAGTAAAAAAATAATCATTTGAAAACAAAGTAAAAAAGAATAATTTAAAGACAAAGTAAAAAAAGAAAAGTTAGAAGAAGACATAAACAATCAAAACATTTTGAAAGAATTTTAAAATATCATCGAGAAATACGTAAAAATTTAAAAAACACAAATTTTCGTAAATAATTTTTCACCTACGCTCTTTGGGTAAATAAAATTGCAAAAAACACTATTGTTTTTTTTATTTAATTTAATTATAGGGGTTACCTAAGTAGGCCATAAGTATTGATTAATGCGTGTCTAAAAATCAAGAACCGATCTAAAAACATCACAACAAACAGCTCAACTAAAACATTCAATAGATACCAAAAGTGGTGATGTATTTGTGGAAAAAGGGCATGACACGAGGAGCGATATCGTGATTTAGATTCATGGATTTAGACATGGCTTCTATATGCATTTGCCCCATTTCTTTCATATCTCCGAACATAAACTTGTAAGATGTATCCTTGAGTCCTTGATCTTTTAGAAGCTTCTCCATCTTCTTTGGTTTGAACCACAACCAATTTGAAATCTTCCATATGTAAAACAAGAATATTGCTGCAACTCCAACAACACAAGAAACTGTAGTTATCTCCATGGCTCGTGATCTTGAAGCTACTGATGAGTGATGAGTGATGATATAATAAAGAGACGGGATTGGAGCTGTAGCATGATGGTAATAATATAACACAGTTTTCCTAGATACTAGGTTCAATTACCACCCGCCGTTCAAAAAAAATATAATAAAGAGACTGGTGGAGGGGTTTTGAATTGATTGGACACTGTTCATTTATTGCTTTTCGTAGCTGGTTGATATTTATCGACTATCATCACTGTGGCCTTTTGTTGGTTGTCATTTAGCTTGAAGACATCGTAGAAGAAAATATCATGGTTCACGTGCTATGGGCGACCAATCGAGCATATTGATAATGATACCACACTTTTTTTTTTTGTAGGTGAGCATTAAATGTGTTTTGGACTTTCGGTGCCATTTAATAATAAGAATAAATAATGTGTTTTCGTATATTGCTGACAATTAATTAAACATGTGGTAAAAATAAACTTGCTAACAAGTCCACTAATAAATTCTCATAACTTTTTTTTTACCAACAAATTTTTATTCCATCAAATTTCATACAACCTTAAAATCCATAAACTAATCTAAGAATCTGTTAGGTCTTCGTAATTTTTCTCATGGGCTTGCTAGTGGTACAAATGGGCTCCTTGAGATGTTGGACCGTGTATGCTCAAACTTGGTAGTCCGGTGGGAGTGGAGGTACTCGAAGGCGGGAGTGATGCCGCATTGGTGTTTTTGGTTGTCTGATGGCCGGAACCAGCAACACGGTTTCGTCGTAAGTTTAACAGACTTGCAATCTCCAACCAAGAGCATTCACAACTCATTCTTTATCTATATCTTTATAATTGAACTAAAAATCACAATCCTTTTATTTATATCTTATTTTCTAAAAACCTCTCATATCTCATTCCACGTTTGTATCTTTATATTATCTTTTCATTATTCCTTTCAATATCAACTATTTTGTCTTATTTTCAATTTACTTATAAAATTGAGTTTACATAAAACTTTATACAAGTCTAACTTCTTTTTTTAATAGCTAAAAAATTTACAAAAGGGCCAAATCCCAAAGGAGAGCTAGCAAAACATATTACAAAAAAACATATATATACAAGCCTAAACACCACCAAGATGACATATAAAAAATTCAGCATGATATATCTAGATAGATAAAATGAACCTAGTATCCATTTCAACTCGCAAGCTTACCAAAACCATTTGACCTCCTACTTTACCAAAGATTATTACACCTATTTGTTAACAAGGACAAGTGCGGCTTAAAATTTTGCATGGATCATAACATTTATGAATGTTGTAGGCCTCCATCGTATTTGGATTTTTTAAGACCACAACTGTGACTCTTAAGAAATGAGTTGACAACACCAAGTGAGACCAGGGGTTCGAATCCAACCGAGGAAGGTTTGAAGGACATCAGGTGATAGATTATATCTGGATTTAACCTGGGCTTGATTCCGAGGGGGGTGGGGTGAAAGTTTACCGACTTTACGGGGTTCCTGCGCATCTGGTGTCGTCGTGGATTTTCACGGAGGTCGAGTAGTCGACCTTGCTTACAGGCCGAGGAAATTAAGGGATAGACGTGAGAAAAAACGCCGTTAAAAAATGTGACCGACATTAAAAAGTGCAACTTCTAAAGCATAATTACGAGCGTATAAGAGTTCAACTAATTCAAATTACAAATAAATCCGTAAAGTTTTACAAGTTTGTGTTTGCTCTTCCTATAATTATATATACATAAATTATGCATTTATTACGTATAAAGGAAAACCTCAGGGACAATATAACATATAAAGGAAAATCAAAGGGATAAACTCTTAGTAATATTAGTGTTATCAATGATTTTGGGTTATTGGACTTAATTTGTTGATCGAGATACTAATATTAGTAATTAACCTAGATAGGTGACGTGGGAGTGCATGCTCGTTTGACATTAATGTTATTTGGGCCTTGTATAATCAATTGGGTTTTGATTAATTAATTAAGCTTATAAATGACTGATTTCGGCTCCAAAAATTGATTAATAATTGGGCTTCATAGAAAAACTATTAATTTCAATTTTTGGGCTCAATGGGAAACATACATGTTTTAATCTAAGATGAGAATATATTATGTTCTCTAACTCTCACGATCAAACAAATATGCTTATTCGTGGTTATTGAAGCCATTGAACAGGAGCACCAAATTATTAAAATCCAATTCCATCAATAAAATCTCCATTTATCTGTCATTCGCATATAACCCGTGAAATAGGTTTACTTGAAGTAAAGTGTTTACACGATTAGATTCAAAGATTAATCCAAAAGATTCAGTTGTGTTCATGAAGATCAAAACTCAAAATCAACAATCAAAGTTTAACTATTGTTTTATATTCATGTTTTGTCACCCAATTATATAACACAAACCAGTAACAAGACTCCAATAAATTATATATATCATTCCAAACACCAGTTTTATAGAGATTTAGAATAAAGACTATTGAAGTTTTAGCACGCACTTGCTATGTATCAGTCCATTCTTGTTAAAATATAAGAGACAGATGATTTATCAAGATTTAAGAAGTAAGAAGAACTTAAAGCATATAATTATCACTAAAAACATTTATGTTTAATATGAAACAATCGGCATCATGAAGAAATTGAATAGTTTAATAACAAGAATAGAGCAAGACTTCAAAACCCATGCTATTGTCAATCTTAATGTTAAAAGTCAAGTAACAATTCATGATTCTCCGGTTCCTGATGCTTTTGAACTTTGTAGACATCAAATTGAAAGCAAAAACGATGCAAAAGAGTTCCAAAAAAGAAATACCTCATTGTTTTGTTTTGCATTAAATCGCAATGGTTAGGATGTTGGACAAAATATATATTGTATATTATTATTAATATATATTATATGTCCCATATTATTATTTATATAATTATTAAATGATCAATTACTTAAATACCCTTATAGTTAGTTAATTGTATGATGAGCACAATTGACATTACAATCTAATTAAGGTTTCCTCTTGGTTGCACTTAAATGAGAGGGCTATTCGTAACCCTAACCCTAATCGTAGCCTCCCTCTCTCTCAAACTATTCCATCAAGAACTGTGCATCCTAAACGGGAACCCACTCAACCAGATCATCAGGATATCTTCTGCTGCTGCTGGACTTACATGTTTCATCTAATTCTTTTACTATTTCATTATTTATCATGTTTGATTAATCTAATAATCATGAATCAATCAACATAGGAATCACAAAGATGAAGGAAATCGGGAATTTCAACTGATTTCTAAGATCAGACATACATACTTTATAAAATCGGGTGATCAATTAGGGTTTGAGACAGTGATGGATTCGATTTACGGTGGTTGGAGGATATGCAAATTTAACTAATACACTCTAGGGTGTGCAAAGGGTGGTCGAACCGACCCGAACTGACCCATACCCGTTAGGAATGTTTACCCTTTTAGTGGTGAAGTGTCATATAGATAAGCAAGACTATGCAAAATATAAAGGATTTGGTTGGGATTTATCTTCATAAAGAGCTTGCACCGTTAAGCTTTAACTGTTTGTAGAATCTTATTCATATTTGAACTTTGTATAGATTGTAATAAGTTGAGTTCACTCAAATCTGGCTATTCTAACAGCGGCTTGGTTTTGGTTTTAGCAGTTTGTCTGTTTTGATTGGTTTTGGCTATTCACAATATTGTTAATGAAGTAATGGACACTCCACGTGTCATCTGTTGTCAGGTACCAAAAGTTCCAAAATAAAACAGCAAGTGGAGATGAGATGGAAGAAAAAGACCATAATGCCCCTGCAAAATATGTAATCCTTGAGGATATGGAAGAGGAAGACAGTTCTTGATTTGCTAATTCATCGTATGATGTCACATGCTTCATTACAAGTAAGTTTTTCATCATTGATAAATATTGATAACTAAAATAGTCTACATGGTATCCAAATCATCATGTAAACTTATTCGAGGGTAAAAGGGACTTTTATCCACAAGCATTTGTGCAAACAGACATATTATCATTTGAGTTAATTTCAATTTTCGTCCTTGTGGTTTACCTTAAATTGTTAATTTCGTCCAAATTATGATTTCTTGCTTATGATACTATGTGGTTTACACTTATTGTCATTTTAGTCCAAACCTTAACTCTGTTAAGATCTCCACGTTAACTTCAATTTTAGCAAGGGTATTTTAGGATTTTTGCACATGGAAACACTTTATAAGTAACCCTTTCTTCCCAAAAAAATACACCATTTCGTCTTCTTCTTCCTAGATCTATAACCATCTCACAGACTCTCAAAAAATTAAAGATGTAATGTGTTTGTACATTACAGAAAGAGAAGTAATCGAGCTCGATGTTCCAGCTGGACAACTCCGGCAACGGCGGTGTCATCATCGAGTCCGGCACCTCAGTTACTCGTTTGACCCGACCGGCTTACGTGGCGCTTCAAAATGCCTTCTTGTCGGGAGCTTCTCATTTGAAAGGACTCAAGGAGGCCCCATTTTTTCACTTTTCGATGCGTGTTTTGATCTGTCGGGGAAGACGAAGGTGAAGGTGCCGACGGTGGTGATGCATTTCACCGGCGCTGACGTATCGTTGCCGACATCAAATTACTTGATTCCGGTGGTCCGGTGGATGGCAATGGTAGTTTCTGTTTGGAGTTTGCCGGAACCGCGAGTGGGTTATCGATCATCGGAAACATCCAGCAACAAGGATTTCCGGGTGGTTTATAATTTAGTGGGTTCATGGGGTGGGATTTGCTCCGAATGGATGTGCTTAGTTACTTGTTTTTCTTTCTCACTTCTTTTAGTTACGAGTTAATTAAGAAATTAACAAGCAGAGAGGAACATGATTTGTTGTGTTATGTCTTGCCTTGTAAATTATTATTATTATTAAGTTTATTTTATTATTATTATAACATTGATTTTAGAAATAAATATCAAATTAGCTGCAGAATCATAAAGATGGTTTTTATCACCAAAGGAGTGTAAGAAAAACGAAAAAAAAAACATGCATAGCTTTTATGCTCGTATGAATCCCGATTAATATCTCTGCTACTCTTTCTATGTAAGATAAGCAAACCGAAGTCATAGATTACTTCTCTTTATATAATTATCAAGACTAACAATTCATGGAGTCTCTATCCCAAAAATTAAAGATGAACATGGTGTATTTTTTTGGATGGAGAAAGAGTTATTTATAAAGTGTCCCCATGTGTAAAAATCCAAAAATACCCTTGCTAAAATTGAAGTAAAAGTGGAGATCTTAAGAGAGTTAAAATTTGGACTAAAATGACAATAAGTGTAAACCACATAGTATCATAGGCAAGAAATCAGAATTTAGATGAAATTGGCAATTTAAGGTAAACCACAGGGACGAAAATTGAAATTAACTCTTATCATTTTGATATATTTTTTTTTCAGATTTCTTGTCAAAAAGAGATTTTGATATACAACACAAGAGGATGAACCCCATATCAGTAATTAGTTTCGTTTTTGTAGATTTTATACACTTATCGGGTTCATTTTTTAGATGTCAAATCCAGTTTTGTTGCATTATTGTCAGCAATATGATGATAATCATGTATCAATTTTCTTGTTGTAAGGTAATATCCTAAATGAGAGGAAACAACAAATTTGTCACTAAAACTTTCATATTAACACGGTGTTTTACCAAACGTTGTCACACTCTGAAATATAGGCTTGTAAATTACCCACCAAACCATAAAAAACAGATAATTCTATATAAAAGATCTTAAACAAAACAACATTACTTACATAAACCATAATCAAAATGTCCACCTCAATACTTGCCAAGATTTATCATATGCCAATAGTTTATTGAAGGCCCACAGGCACGCATGATTTCTACTTGAGATATTTTGGCTTCAAATACATGCTCTAACAAATAAGCTTATTGACGAGTTCTAAACTACATATTTTATAAAATTTAAAAATCTACAAAACTCTTGTCGTTACAAGTTTCTTAAGATCAGTTGTTGATGACGTGGGTAGCTTAATCTAAGAAATTAAACAAATTTATAAAGCCTAAGAAGCAAAGAAGTAGAACGATAATGCTCAGCATGATTCTAAGCTTCTTGGCTTTAATAGATCTATCTATTGTAAGATTGTAACCAAGTTGAGCTGACACCGATTTGACCACTCTTAAGACATGTCTTCAAGACAACATCCAGACTCACAAAATGCACACTTTGCTCCATAGAAAAAAAGTTGGAAAATGTTACTAAATGGGACAAAGTCAAACTGCATAAACGTAAAGGGTACAAGCAAACATCCGGAAAGGGAAGCCTAACCACCATAGAGGCCAAGCACCTTCTCCCTATTAAAGGGAGAGTCTGTTCTTATTTCAACATCCTGAATGCACGACAACCACATGAAATATTTCTAAGTGTTTATACGAGATCAGTGAAACCTTATCCAACCCATATATTCTCATGCCAAAGGTTGATCGTAGGAGGCTCCCTTCTACGGACAGGTTAATGGCATTGTCTATTTTAGCAAACCTAGAGAAGCACTAGAACCAAGGAGATATCGGACCCTTCACACAACCTTAATCTTGTTGCTTCAACAAGTTGGCACCTATCGTGGGGCGTCGCTGCTTAGAATAGACTCTTGGTAGAAGGCAGTAAAGCTTTGTTCTTAAGCTGTTTTTAAAATGGCTAGTGAAGATGTCTCATTTGGTCCAACTGAAACACCTGCTGCTATAACAACGTAGCCGGCTAGCCTGGCATCTAGACAAACTTCACTAGATAACACTACCAACGAGTCCCTAGGAATGAACAAATGAATTTTTAAAAGTCTCTCCAAGACTTTCAATCGTTAAGGTAAACTATTCATCATAACTCTCAAAGGGGCACAAGGCGCGTGCCAAGGCGCTCATGGAGGCACAACGCCAGAAAAACGCCTCTTGGCCGTCCAGGTTCTCTTCCGGCGAAGTTTCGTCCTAAAACCTAGTTATTTAGTCGGATTCCAGCAAGATTGTATATTTCTGTCGACTTCAGTCGGGTCGTTGTGGTTTTGAAGAAAGAATAAAAGAGAAAGAACTAATTTTTTGTCAGCTTCGGGCAAGATAGTTGTGGTTTTGAAGAAAGAAGAAAAGAGAACGATGAGAAAAAAGAAAATTGTATTTGTTGAAAACTTGGTTTAATTTTGCAACGATGTTTTTGCAGGAGAAGATGCTTTTGCAGGAAAAGATGCTTTTCTATCCCAAATGTTCCCCTATAAATACAAGACGTCGTGGCCCCTACGCAGGGCCGGAAAAGATGCTTAGAGCCTCGACCAAGACACCACCAGTCTGCTTACCCTCTCCCCGTCTTGCCTACCGGCCCTGACATTGTCAATAAGTAGACATATGTACATAAAATGAATCTTTATGTCATTACTGCTAGCATACACGACATACTAATTGTAGAAAGACACCTGAGTGATACACGACTAGCGATTGCATAGAAAATGCTTTTTACAACGTGTTAATGGTATATAAGACGTTGATACAAGAGCAGGACCAAATATATCCATTAGTGTATCACGTAAGTCATGGCCTTGGAGAATATTATTTCATTCTAACATGGATATAGCGTATCCTAAATGATTACAAGTCACTTGATTTTTTCACAACACAATCAAATAGATAACCATAGGTTTATTATAACCACAACTTACGAAAAATTGTCTAAAGTTTTGTTAAAACCATGTGAGCGCCAAACTGCGGTTGTAGAGTAAGCATAGTGTACGGAGCATGCGAATAGGATGGAGATAGCTCAAAAGAAAAGTGTTGCAAAATCATTGCAAGAGCCATTTTCGCTTCCAGTATGGCAAAATTTTGACCAATGCATATACGTGGGCCACCACTAAACGGGATGTATATTGATTGTCCCTTAGTAACTTTCGAAATACCTTCAGAAAATCTTTCAGGCTTAAACTCGTGCACATCTTCACCCCACAAATCTTTGTCATGGTGCAAAGTCAATATGTTTACTTGAATAATGCATCCTGCTGGTAAAGTTAAGCTACCTAATTTGGTTTCTTCATGTGTTGCTCGTTTAAGAAACACGGCTGGTGGATATAGTCGAAGGACCTCATTGATAATCATGTGGATCTGCAAAATGAGATTATGATATACAAGTCAAGGAACTTAAGATAATTTCGGCAAGAAATTAGTAAATTAATAGGTCCAAGAACTTACAACTTTTAGATGACTCAATCCTTCAACATCTGGTTTTTTGTCTCCAAAGACACGTAAAACTTCCTCTCTAGCCTGCATCTGCCATTCTGGGTGTTGACTTAATAAAATCAAGGTCCATACAAGCATATTTGCTGTCGTCTCTTTTCCGGCCAAGTAGAAAACCTTGCATTCTTCGATGATATCATCAATGCTTAATCCAGAATGGCTACTCGCATTCTGTTTAAGCTCATTGTAATTAGAATCCAAAAATATGCCCAGAAGGTCATCGTGGCTATCTTCCCCAACTTTCATCGCAACAAGTCGTTTATCGATTATTTGCTTAATGGAATGCCTCACTTCACGGTCAATCTCTTTTATCCTCTTATTGTCCTTGGTTGGTAAAAATCTATGGGATATTATTTGATTAGCAAAAGTGTTTAGTATCACATTAAGCATAAAAAAGATAGAACATTAGATCTTCATGTTAGACAAAATAATATATATGTATTATTTATATATATTATTTATATGGTCCTCATGATTATTTATCTAATATTAATTGATCATTGAGCTAAATACCCATACTAGATAGGTAATTATACGATGAACCTAATTACCCTTATAACCTAATTAGGGCTTTTTTTTTGTGTATATATATGAGATCAAAGAGACTAAGGAAAACATCACTAACCCTAGCCACTATTCATGTTTTCTCTTACCTCTCTATAATTCATGAGCCTCTCTTGTCTGTCCTTGTCTGTCAATCATTCCATACTTATGATACATACTAAATGGGAACTTGATAAGATCTGTTGTCTACAATCAATACTGCACTCTCAGGATTAACAAGTTTCATCTAATCTATCTGATTTATTACTATTTATCATGTTTTATAGATGAATATCAGGAATTGATCAACACTTCAAAGTTCTACAATTTCTAGACTAACTTACCTTGATCCTGGAATGTAAATTGACATTAGAGCCTTTACAATGAGCTCTGCTTGTTCATCTTGAAGTTCAAATATATTTTTTCCTTCCCCAAAACTACTACCGAACGCTGTACGTCAAATGACATCACCCGTAAAACTATGAATATCAGGCCATACATCAACTTCACATTTGTTTTCTATGTTTAATAACTTTCCCCATTTCTCAATTAACTCGCAACAACTCACATAGAATGTGGGCACCATATTCTACAAAAAAATTATAAACATCAAAATGATGGCTTTCTATGTATTAATATCTTCTAACAAAATGAGAAAAAGGTAATTGCAAAAAACCTTGAGCTTCTCCATGTGGAATGCAGGGTTAACAATTTTTCTATGTTTAGCCCACTTTTCACCCTCAATGTCGAGTAATCCTCTAACTAGCAACTTTGTTAAAGGATTAACTCTCTCCTTTTGAAATTTATTTTGATTCGCCAAAATTTCTCGTATCATAGATGGTTCTAGTATGTGTATTAGAGGTTTTGTTCCAACCCATGTAAAACAGTACTTCTTGCCTGTGTAATGAAGAAAACCCCATCAATTCTCGCAAAACAGTTCTTGCAAAAACAGATCTCATTTGATCATTTCTCTATGTATATATATATGATAGTTTAATCCTAATTACAAAATAAGTTGGTTCCTAACTTGTTGGACGAGCGTTGTTTTAAATTTAGATAAACCAATATATATTTGAACAAGGAGTTAAAGTTACAGTCTAATTACTTTCTTTGTTTAACAAGTTTCTATTGGGTATTTTGACCCATGAGAATGGCCCAAGCCCATGGCCATTCAACAAATTAAAATTAGGTATAAGGAGATCAGTTGGTGTGAGAGTTAAAAAGGAGTGCAGCCACAAAAGCAAAAGAGAGAAAGAAGAAGAGATCCAATTTTCGTCATTACTTGACCTAGCTGCGTTCTTCCTCAGTTTTCCGGGGATTAAACCGTTGGATCGTTCTCATTTTTTGACAGCGTTTTCATTACATTGGGGCGACCTTATCCAACGGTGGAATTGTGTTCGTGATGTCCGGAAGTCGGGTTTTCAGACCCCTGTTCGCAGCTGCGTTTTTGGGTGATTCCTTTCCCTTTTTGTCTTTGATTTGGTT
>WOUH02036636.1:0-12652 GCA_009936405.2 Stevia rebaudiana
TTTAATGTTGATTTGGACAATGATTCACTAAAATTGGATTGTAATCAGTTAAAATACACTACTAATTGATCATATAGCAGTATAGGGTAATGGTAATTGGTTCCTAATTCAAACATTGGTCTAGATTGTGTTAGAATTAGGTTGATTATATGTTTAAAGTCCAAATTAACTTGCCTTTGCAACCTTGAGATAGAGAGGGTATTGGTTTAGCTTGTCAAACTGTTGGTTTGGGTTAATTGGGTAGACCAAGAGGATAACCTAAGTTAATTGAGCTAATAATGTGCAATTGAACATGTGAGTAGGTTATTAGTTGTAGTTTTGATACACGGTTTGGACTGAGAGGGAAACCGAGTGTTAGAATACGTGATTACTGGATAGGTTAGGCCGAGAGGAAACCATTCCACTGTTTTAGGGTGCTAAGAAGTTAATTAATAGGAGTCAGAGGATAATTTCACCAATTTGCCATAACACCATTATTTAGCTAATTAAATGAAACCTAATCCAATTGTTAAGTCCAATGAAGCATTAATCACTTGTTAACTGCATGACCCTAGCCTAGGTGACTATCTTTTATTATATTGATTGTTGATTGCTTGATTTATTGCGTGTTTGACTTTCTGTTGACTTTTGCATAAATTGACCATTTTGACCTTAGAGACTACTAAGTTGCATGACCTTTCTTGGATCTTTAGTATGCCTTGGTTCTGTCCGTGAATCTTAGGAACGATACTCGGTCTTTCACTTCACACTACAATTCAATCGGTACACTTGCCGTGTTTGTGTGTTAGTTTGATCGTTTCCATAAATTTATTACTTGACTGATTTGCATACCATGATCACAAACATCCGTGAACTATCAATGTAGATTCAAGATACTGTTTGGGGTAGTAAACCAACAACATTGGAGGATGTGATCCGTCTCTCTGCGACTCTTACCGACAATCAAGTCATAACAGATATCTTCATACGAAAAGTTCAATGAATGTGGAGACCAAAATTCCAATTAAACATATTAAAAAGGAGTGCAAAACTAGATGATCTTCGTCACCATCCTTTAAGAGCAACAAAAGGAAGGCCATAATTTTTGTTGTTGTTGCACCAATTCAGCAAGTTACACCGGTTCAATGCACCAGTGCAACATTTGGCACCGGTTCATCATGGTGCACAAGCTCAACAAGTCGCCTCATCGAATCAAGCTCACCAAAAACAATATACGGGTCCTGACCCGCAATGCCGTACGTGTCATTTTCATCATCCTACTTCTTATCCTTATTACCATTTTATTTTGACCTTAGAGACAAACTAAGTTCCATGATCCTTCTTGACTTCTAAGTGTGCCTTGGTTTTGTCTGTGGATCCTTGGATCGATACTCGATCTTACCATTCACACTATAATTCGTCTGGTACACTTGCCGTGTTTGTTGATTGTTTTATTTATAAATTTTATTACTTGACTAATTTACAGGCATGATCACACATCAAGTTTTTGACGCCGTTGCCGGGGATTCACATAGGCACTTAGGATTTCTTGATTGCTTTGTGTGCTTAGTTTGTTTTATTTTAAAGTTTTTATTTTAATTCCGTCGTTTTATTTTTTGTTCATCTCACATCTATATCTTTTCAAAAGTCCCCCCTACCCCTCCAATACAATCCATCATTTCACATCCTTTCACCATCATGACGAAAGAAGTCACCACACCACGCACTACTCGCCAGCTAGCCGCCGACGGCTTAACCAGAGTCCGATCACTAGTCGTTCCACCACCCTCAGTCACAAAAACATGGCATTATCCATCCCACGTCATGAACACTATCCAACTTGCCATTCAGTTTCACGGTCTCAGCGAAGAAGATGCACCAGGTCATATCTCGAGTTTCGTTCGTTTCTTCGGAACCTTCAACATTGAAGAGCTATCTTTTGACACCATTCTTCTCCATCTCGTCCCCTTCTCACTCTCTTCTCGTGCTTGTACATGGTTTGATAGCCTTAAAGAACATTCCATCACTACTTGGGCAGAACTTTGAGACATTTTCTTAAACAAATACTATCCACCGTCTCGCGTAGCACGAATTAGAGAGCAAATCCAAACCTTCCTGATGAAACCAAACAAACCTTATCATTCTGCCTAGGAGCGTTTCAATTCCCTCCTCAATTCCTGCCCCCAGCATGGCATGTCCGATTGGGTTCTTGTGGAGAAATTCTACAATGGAATCAATCCATAAATGCAAAGTATCTTCAATATTGCAGCTGGCATGCATCTCTTGGATCACAAAGGAGTGAAGGAGTGCAATGAGATGTTTGAGAGTTTCGTCACAATTGAGGATCCTCTCATGACTGACTCTAAGGATTCCAACCCCAATACTAGTGAACGTCCTCTCACAGGGAGTGTTAATCAGATCACTTCTGATCCTAGTATAATCATGATGATCACCGAGTTAGCAGCAGACTTGAAAGACATAAAAGCTCAACTGCTACAATGTCAGATGTGTAAAGAGGAACACGATATCAGAGATTGCCCATACCTTCTGCATGAACGTGTCAATTCCATAAATTTGGGTTGCCATCTTCCTCCATACCAAAACTTCGCACCACTCCACTGCACTTACTCCCGAAGTTCCACTCTCAGATAAAATATCATCCAAAGAAGGGACGGGGAAGCCCTCCCGATCCCTCATCATCGGCAGCTCATTCAGACACCTTTTCACCTCTCGATCATCTATGTAAGCCTACTATTTTTGACATAGCTTCCACACTAGAAGCTCATTGTCATATCCTGCAGGCCATTCAAGCCACCCTCCAGTGTCAAGTTATTCTTCTTCATGAGCATCAAAATACTCTTACCTACCTCGAAACGGGGATAGAGTGCATGGAGGCTAAGATAGAAGATCAGCTTCCCATCTCTCCTACCTGGGACACTCCCTCTTCTTTCGCCCAAGTGGATGCCATCATCATTGATGATGAACTTACTTTCAGTTCACCATCAATGGGGGTAGACGAAGAACCTGTTGATGACGAGATTGAGATCATTGATGACGAGGTGCACCACGGACTCAGTCCAGCAAGTACAGCACAACCACTCAAATTTATGATCGAAACCATCAAGAGTATCCAGGATTCCGAGCATTCTTCTCAGTTTCCAGATGACTTAAAGAAACTCCACCTTAACCTTCCATTTGTTGAAGCACTCTAAAAAATGCCCAAGTATGGCAAATTCCTGAAAGACTTACTCACCAACAAGGCTAAACTTGAAGAGTTTTCCACAGCAATATTAAGTAAAGTCTGTTCTGACCGCCTCCTGGACTCCCTAAAAAGGAAGCAGATCCGGGTAGCTTCACTATTTCATGCAAATTTGGAGACCTCAACACCTCTCATGACATCGCAGATTTAGGAGCCAGTGTGAATCTCATGCCCTACTCTTTGTACGCTAACCTTAATCTCGGGAATCTCGCTCCTACCCATATGATCATTCAGCTAGACGACCACTCCATTCTATACCCACGCGGGATTGTAGAAAACCTACTCGTGCAAGTTGATAGATTCATCTTTCCAGTGGATTTCGTTATTCTCGACCTGGACAGCACGACTCCACTAATTCTAGGCCGCCCTTTTCTCGCTACAGCTCGGGCCCTCGTCGACGTTCATGACGGCAAACTCACTCTCTGCGTTGATAATGAATCAGTCACCTTCGACGTTCTCATATCTATGGCATATGGCCAATATCACGATGATTCACTCTATTTTTTAGATGCCCTGATGTCATACTCGGAGGACCCCACTCCTCCATTCTTTGAAGACGAGGACATTGATCTATCATCCTTTGATGATCCACCAGCTCCGGATGCTCTCGAAACCACCGAGGTATTTGAAGTATTAGTCAGGGATCCACCTACTCAAAGGCCACCACCTCCTAAGCTAAAAGAGTTTCCCTCTCATCTTGCGTACGCCTTCCTCGATGACGACCTCTACTTCCCCGTCATCGTCTCTTCTGCCTTAACAGAGGAAGAGAAAATGAAGATGATGAAATTCCTAAACGCACGTCGCGGTGCACTTGCATGGAAACTTACTGATATCAAGGGCATCGATCCTTCTTTCTGCACTCATATAATCTTGATAGAGGACAACTTCAAACCCGTTGTTCAACCTTAGCGACGACTCAACCCCGAACATGCAAGAAGTCGTTCAAAAGGAAGTGCTTAAACTGTTAGATGCGGGCCTGATCTACCCCATATCTGATTCTCCATGGGTCAGCCTAGTCCAGGTGGTTCCGAAGTAAAGAGGAATGACTGTTGTGACCAACAAAAAGAACGACCTCATTCCCACAAGAACAGTGACCCTGTGGCGAGTTTGTATTTACTACCGGAAATTGAACGATGCCACCCGTAAGGATCACTTTCCGTTGCCCTTCATTGATCAAATGCTCGAGTGATTATCAGTTCAGGCGTTCTACTGATTCCTCGACGGTTTCTATGGTTACTTCCAAATCCCCATTGCACCATGGAATCAGGATAAAACAATCTTCACATGTCCACTGGCACCTACGCGTACCGTCGCATGCCCTTCGGGTTGTGTAATGCTCCGACCACCTTTTAGCGGTGTATGGTTGCCATCTTCCATGAGTTGATCGAAAACTCCATGGAAGTCTTCATGGACGATTTCTCCGTATTCAGCAGCTACTTCGATCATTGTCTGAAAAATCTAGATCGTGTTCTCGCTCAATGCGAAGAAACGAACCTCATGCTTAATTGAGAGAAATGTCACTTCCTGGTTCACGAAGGAATAGTGTTGGGACACAAAATCTCAAGTGCGGGGATGGAGTTCGATCAAGCTAAAATCGACACAATTTCCAAATTACCTCCTCCCACTTCTGTCAAATTCATTCGGAGCTCTCTAGGTCATGCGGGTTTCTATCATCTCTTCATCAAAGACTTCTCAAAAAATTCTCGACCCATGACCTAACTACTCAAAAAAGATAGGCCCTTCATCTTCCCTGCTGCCTGTCTCGAAGCGTTTGAGACGCTAAAAGTAAAACTGGTCAGTGCCCCCATTCTTGTATCCCCGATTGGACTCTTCCATTCGAGATCATGTGCGATGCTAGCGACTTTGAGGTCGGAGCCGTCTTGGTTCAGCATAAGGACAAACACTTCCATCCTATTTATTATGCCAGTAAAACCCTTGATGACGCACAAGACAACAGCACCACCACTGAGAAGGAGCTACTCGTTGTTGTCTTTTCCATCAATAAATTCCGCTCCTACCTCATTCTCTCTAAAACCATCATCTTCATCGATCATTCCGCTCTTAAATATCTGTTCTTAAAGAAAGACGCAAAGCCAAGACTGATTATATGGATTCTGCTGTTGCAAGAGTTTGACGTAGAAATGAAGGATAAGAAGGGCGCCGAAAATGTCATTGCTGACCATATGTCATGTCTGGAAACCCCCAAGAGTGAAGTAGAGAAGAAAGAAAAGATCCGTGACGAGTTCCCACATAAGTCTATAATGTTCGTTAAACCACAAGAGGAAGGACTTACTTGGTTCCCGACATCTCTAACTATGTGTCCACCGGTGACTCATCAAGGAAATGCCTTATCAAGAAAAGAAGAAGTTAATGTCCGATCTCAAATTCTATTCCGGATCGGTGCTGATCAAATCTTAAGAAGGTGTGTGTTTGGGTCTGAATCTGGAGAGATTTTCAGACATTGCCATGAGGGACCTGTTGAAGGACACTTTGGAGCAACCAACACCGCACGACGGGTTTTCGATTTTGAATTTTATTGGCCTACCATCTTCAAGGATGCCCACGAATTCTTTGGTAAGTGTGGTGCCTGTCAAAGAAGTGGAACATCTCCTCCGAAAATAAAATGCCCCAAAATCGGATCCAAGTAGTAAAGATATTTGACATCTGGGGCATTGAATTCTTGGGACGCATTCCCAACTTAAGAGGAAACAAGTACATCCTCTAGGCAGTCGGTTATGTGTCCAAATGGGTAGAAGCTCAAGCCTTACCCTCCAACGATGCACGAATGGTAGTTAAGTTCCTCAAGCACTTATTCTCTTGGTTTGGTACCCCCAAAGCTTTCATAAGTGATCGGGGTACCCACTTTTGCAACTCTCAAATGGACAAGGTCTTGAAATGATATCGTGTAACCCATCGCGTTTCAACAGCCTATCACCCGCAAACGAGTGGATAAGTGGAAAACACTAATCGGGGAATCAAAAGAATCCTCGAGAAAATTGCCGGCCATAACCGAAAGGAATGGTCAGATAAGTTAGATGATGCGCTCTGGGCTTTCCGAACATCTTACAAAACACCTACGAGAACCACCCCCTTTAAGCTGATTTATGGAAAAACGTGTCATCTACCGGTTGAGTTGGAGCATAAAGCGTATTGGGCACTTCGCACTGTTAACTTCGATCTCACTAGTGCTATCAAACACCGATTTATACATATTAGTAAGTTGTTGGAGATGAGGGACGGGGCATACATGAAGTCATGGGGATACAAATTATGGACTAAAGAGTTGCATGACAAGCATCTAAAGAACATAAAGGAATTCAAAATTGGTGACACGGTACTCTTGTACAATTCCCGACTGAGATTATCCTTGGGAAGCTGAAGTCCCGACGGCATGGCCCGTTTGTAGTAAAAGAAGTGTTTCCATATGGCATAGTGCAGAATGAAGGCAATGATGGAAGGTCCTGGAAAGTGAATGGTCATCGGTTGAAACATTATTTTGGTACTCGTGATGACGAAGTCGAGGTGATTAACTTCGATCCTGCCGACGAGTGAGCGATGAGGCGGCCGGGTGGAAATCCCGGTTGTATAGTGTGTATAGTTGTCCGATTGTGAGTCTTTTTGGTCCGTTTTGCGTCCTTTTAGGTTTTGAGTCCGTTTTGTACATTAACAGAGTCCAGTTGGTGCGAGAACCGACGCAGCAGAGTTAAGCGAAAATCTGCATCCAAAGCAAAAATCCATAAAACTTTCTGAGTTGGTTGGATTGGGATCATCGCGGAAGCCCCTCACTACACCCGCGCGTACCGCGCATGGCCTCTTTTAAGGGAATCCTAATTACATCATTGGAACGGTACTCTCAACCCAGCTTTCAACACCCGCACATACCGCCTGGGAAGGGAAAACCAGATTTTTCAACTTTAAGTGTGGGGATCGGTCTAGGTGGTTGATACTCAATCTCCATTTCTTCCACCTCACCAGATCCACACTCTTCATATTATGGTTTCATTGTTTGATACTTATCTGCTTATCTTGTGCTTGATAATAAATGATTGCGATATGATTGTTTAGATGTGACATGAATTTTATTTATTATTATATTTGTCACATGCTACTCACGGTATTTCTAGATCACGTTTGTTATAGTTTTTATTATTTTGCGTGGAACTACGACATTCGATATTGAGAGCGATTTAGTGGAACGCTCATATACATCATCTTCGGAATTGCGACTCAAGTGTTTGACTGCGATCGTATACGACATTATCAAGTGAGTCCATTCAATACTATCTTTTATTTTTATTCTTACTTTTAGTTTTTATTGTTTGCTTTATTTTATGTATTTTCCATCTCTACATTGAGGACAATATAGATTTTAAGTATGGGGATCGAAAACTACATTTTTGACTTAGTCTTTTGTATATAATTAAAGTCTTTTAAAAAAATCCAAAAAAAAATTTAAAAAATTGGAAAATGTCCTTTGTTAAAGTCTAGTACCTTAAATGGAAAATAATAGGTACAACTTTCTTTTGGTTTCTAGTTTTAAGTGAATTTGTTTATTTCTTTTACATCTAACTTGTGATGTGTAAATAGATCCAACCGACAGTTAGATTTTCTTAGGATTGAATTAATAAGCCCTTAATTGTCATCTATTTAGTAGGTTATTCATCAATTAGGTTTTTGATTTGAAACTGCTTAGTTTTAGTAGGGAATACCGCTGCAAACTTAAAATCTTAATTATTTTCTAATTAACTAACTTGGCACGTCCAAAAGGTGGCGCCCCGCTTAAAATCCACCATTCCACCGTTTGAGCTGAGCATAAGTAACTAAAATGAAATGAAATGAATTAAAAGGCCTGCAGCTTATGTGTCACACACCAAGTAACAACTTGGTTGAAACACTACTAAGTTAGGTCCATACCTGTATATTTTAATGTGCTTAAATGTAAAAATCAAATACAATACAAACTGCTCATACCTTCATCCATTTCCATCTAAAATTAGAATTAATTATAAATAATTTTGATTTTTTGCTTGCGGTGGTAATCTTAAAAACTCTAAGTAGGATTAGATGATATTGATGGGTAACTTGAACTAAATTGTCATGAATTTGAACTTTTGATTGTCTGTGGTTGGGTTTAAATTGGACAAATATATTTGCAATCACAGTTAATGTAATTGGATGTTTTAAAAATGAAATGTTAATGAAACCATTACTTAGTTATGATTCCATTGTATAGGGCTTTTTCTGAGACGAAAAAGAGTCAAGTGTGGGGATGTTTGATGTGTTGTAAAACACATTATATTTCTCGTTGTAAATAGAGTCGTTTAGTTTAGTATTTGTATAGTTTTGTATAGTTTTAGGTTCATTTTGTCCATATACTAAATTTCTTCGTATTTCTCAGGTGTTCGTGTAAAAGACGATGTTTTGGAGCTTAAACGCATGAGGAACGAGCACCCGAGGAGAAACGAGATGAAAGAACAAAGTTTCATTGAAAAAGCATGATTTCTAGACGCCCGCTGTACGCGCGAGACAAGAAGACACCTTGCACGTAGCACCCGGAGCCAGAAACTACCCGCGCACCACCCTTACTATTTTGTACGGGGCGGTACACGCAAAAAGGGGAAGCATCGCGGCGCGGTACGCGGATAGGCTTTGACCGAATGAATCTTCAACTCATAAATTGAATACGATCCCAGCTGTTTGAGGGTTCGACTCCTTGATACTTTTTGGTCAATTTTGGATGCTCTAGCTACCGGTTGAATCAAGTTGGAAGCTTGGGGCATTTTTCGATTGAAATTCGGTTTGTTTAGTAGTTTGGCTTTACGTTTTAATCATTTACTTTGTTATCTCTCTACTCTTTTCTATTTGAACGATAGTGTTTACTGATAATATGATTAGGTTGATTGATTTGATGATAATGAGTGTCTAAATTCGTATTAGTTGCCTAGGTATGCATGATTGTATGTTTAGATTGTGTTTAATGTTGATTTGGACTATGATTCCTTAAAACTGGATTGTAGCAGTTAAAACACAACTCTTAATCGATCATATAACAGTAATAGGTAATGGTAAATGGCTCCTAATTTGTCCATAGGTCTAGTTTGTCTTAATTAGGTTGATTGGATGTCTAATAGTCCGATTTAAGTCGCCTTTGCAACCTTCAGACCGAGAGGGTATAGGTTTAGGTTGTCTAAACTGTTGGTTTGGGTTAATTGGTTAGACCGAGAGGATAATATAGTTAACTAAGCTAATAGGTTAGCAATTGAACGTGTGAGTAGGTTATTAGTTGTGATTTTGATACGCGGTTTGGACCGAGAGGGAAACCGAGTGTTAGGATACGCGTTACAGGTTATGTTAGGCCAAGAGGAAACCTTTCTACTGATTTTGGGTGCTAATAAGTTGTTTAATATGTGTCTTAAGTTTTGTGTTAAAGGCCGACAAGATAACTTCACCAATTTGACCTTACGCCAATAATTCATTAATTAATTAAAACCAAATCCCAATTGATGAGTCCATTGATCATTAAATACTTGATAACTGCATGATTGTAAGCCTAGGTAACTATCTTTTAATTGATTGATTGTTAATTGCTCATTTCTGTGTGTTTGACTTTATTGTTGACTTTCTTGTTGACTTTTGTTAAGTTTGACCATTTTGACCCTAGAGACCAACTAAGTTGCATGATCCTTCTTGACTTCTGATTGTGCCTTGAGTCTATCCGTGGATCCTTGGATCGATACTCGGTCTTACCATTCGCACTATAATTCGTCCGGTACACTTGCCGTGTAAGGGTGTTTGCTGATCGTTTTTTTATAAATTTTATTACATGATTCATTTACCCCCATGATCACACACATCACACATACTCGGGGTTTTTAAGTCTAGCAAGTAACCTCCTGCAGTAACACAGCACATTGTACGTGTCTCATTTGAAAGGCTGTAATAAAACTTCTCCATGAGTGCCCAATTTGCTAGGCCATGTATCAGGCATAATTCGAGCAGTGTTTTGAAATGATTCTAGCACGCGAGGAATGTCTCGTTAGGGTGCATGCGGAATGAAAGGCTCTATTCCCTGAGATGAGAAGTTTTTGACAAAGGATAGAAGCAAGCTAGAAGTTTGGCTTTCAAATCGTCCCAATGGGTGATGGAATTGTGGCAAATACGATCAAACCAGGAGAAGGCGATGTCAGACAAGGTAAGAGGAAACACACATAAAAAGATAGACTATTGGCTCATGCCTTGAATCTGAAATGTACTGCAAATGCGCATGAAGCGGGAAAGATGTGACAAGATATTCTCTTCTTCAGTTCTTTTGAATTGGTAAGGATGTTTTAGGATGGTGAAGATGACATATGATGGAATGTGCCATGTAGTGATGATGGAATCAGGTGGATTAATGGGTGAGTGAATGCCGATAAAACTGGCAAGTGCTTCTTCATCAACCATGCGATATGCCATGTTAGATGCGGAACCGGATGGATAGAACGTATAGAAAGGAAGGGGAAAAGAATAGAAAGGTAAAAAAAAATATAAAAAGAGGAAAAAGAAAACCTATTCCTACTCTAAACCAAAAAGAAATGTAATGAAAAAGACTCAATATTTACCAGACTACTTTCATATGATAAGCAAAGTAATCAAACAAACACAAAAGTGCCTACTAGAGTCCCCATCAACGGTGCCAAAAAATTGATGTGCAGGGTCGTGCAGTTAAAACTCAAGTAATAATATTTATAAATACGATTTCTAAATACCACACACTAACGAAAAGTGTACCGGTCGCAGTGTAGTAAATAATGTAAAGCCGAGTATCGTCCAAGTACTCACGGACACAACCAAGGCACACTCATGTTTAGCAGATTAAATTACCCAACTAACTATGGGGGTATTTAGGTCTTTTTGATTACATAATTAAAACTAATCAATTAAAAGAAGCAAAGCAAAGAAAAACAGGCAAACAAGCAATAAACGATCAAATGAGAAATAAGTAGGCACCTAGGATAGAATTATGCAATCAATTGTGAAGAAGTTTGATCATGGACTCAAGATTGGTGATTTAGTTTCTATGGATTAGGTAACTAGTGATGAAAATAAGTAATGTGGAACTATCCTCTCAGCCTGAACCACTAGAACAAAGACACTTAGTAAGCAACCTATGTTTGCATCCAATATCTCTAAGGGTCAGTTTCCTGTCGGCCTAACCTACCCGTATCTTAGGTTCCCGTACCAAACTTTGGGCTCCAAACTATGTGGTCCTAACTATGTGGTCCTATACTTTAGTTGCTAAGGACAATACTAGTCAATCTAGGTCATCCTCTCGCTCCACCCAAACTAACCAATACTACAATAGAAAACTAACCTTGCCTCCTCTCGGTCTCAAAGGTGCAAAACACAACCTAAACTAGCAAATCAAACATCCCATCAAAGATATTCATAGACAAACAACTCCTAGGCACATTCTATTACCAATTACAGTTATATTATGTTGCTATATAGTTAGACACAACATGGATTTTACCTAAGACACTACCAATCAACTTTATCAATGTCCAAACACCAAATCAAACACAAAATCATACAATCAACATCTCCTAGTCAGCTACTATGAATTAGGCGAGCATCATACTTTTATTCATCAAAATGTTCATTAACAATAAACAAATCATTCTCAATCAGAAACAAAAAAGAAACAATTAAAAATATTATAATCAATGTTTAAACTCTAAAACAACCAACCAAATTGAGCTAATCCTCTAAATAAGCTTTGAACTTGATTGCTAATGTTGCTTCCTACCTCAAAATAGTGCTTAAACCTTAGAGGAATCAAAGTCTAAAACCCTGGATTGACCATTCTATTTATACATGAAGATTAGGGTTTTTGGTCGATTTAGGACCTACGCGTATCACACAGCTGCGAACAACCACCCTGCGCGTAACGCTTAGGACAAAATAGTCGGGGCAAGATTTTTTCTTTTTCCAGGATCGTGCGGATCTCCTCTTTGTCTTGCGCGTACCACATAGCTTTGATTTGCAACAATTCTTCTTTATTTTTAATATGTTCGTCTTGTTTTCTCTTGAATGCTCGTTGTTTATTAATTAAGCTTCGAATTCATCATTTTCATCACTAACATTTGTAAAATATGAAAAGATTAAGTACAATCACGAATCACATAAAAAGCTATACAAATAAACTAATAAACGACCATATTTACATACTAGAACGCATGTGTTCTACAACACATCATGGAGCATACAAAACGTTTTGTTATTATGGAGAAGGTTGAGATGGTCTACAAGATAAATAAAGCCTTTTATGATTAAAGCACGCTCTATGTGACGCCCGAAATTCCATGGGCTCGCCACATCATCGGATTTACACATAAGCACAATGGTTAAGATAAAGAGTACACAGCAGCGGAA
>WOUH02036676.1:0-12648 GCA_009936405.2 Stevia rebaudiana
GTATATATTGACTAACAAAATTATTAATAATAAATTAGGTTGCTATAACTATTTTTGTGCTTAAATTGTGATATTTATGTTTATTTTATATTAAACTGTGTTTATGATATGTGTATATATATATAAAAACATATATTTAATAGTCTCTTGAGGCTTACGCCTCGGTCCGCCTCGAGGCTTACGCCTCGTGAGGCCAACAGAAAACGCCTCGAGGCTCATTTCCGTTTTTTTAAACCTTGGCCTAGGGTGTTAGAGTCAAAAGACATTTGCACTGAAGGTTTGGGTTGGCTGGACCAATATGTCAACCATTGAATTTGAGTAGGAAAGAGAGTTAGAGATTTATCTGCTTCGACATTTGCACTGAAGGTTTGGGTTGGCGGGATCAATATGTCAACCATTAAATTTGAGTTGGAAAGAGAGTTACAGATTTATCTACTTCTCGCTTATCTAATGTAGGTGAAGTGAAGAATAAAAAGTTTCATTTGGTTCAGATGTACATTTCAACTCCCGTTTTAAATTAAACGAGTGAACTTCTTATATTTGCAGGTTTTGTAAAGATAAACCTGCTTTCATTAATCCCAGATAGCCTAGCACATATTTTGAACATATAATTTGAAGTTCTACAATTTATCTCAATATGTTAAGAATAAGATTAGAATTGATATAAAAGTATGCATATAATTAACTGTTCAAGTCATTTCATCATTTTCTTTATTGAGACCCATTTCAAGAAAAGTCCTGGAATTTTGCGTCGTTTTGAGCCCTCAAAATGCTTTAGCCGCCTCTGGATTAACTTGACTCAGATTTTAAAGCCTAAACATAATCCAACTCGAGTTTTAATGAAATTTATATTGGAACGTAGGTAAGAATGGCAACTTATCAAGGACATATCAACGTGTAAAATTAATTATAACAATAAAATAATAAATAAATTTTATCTCACTAAAAATTTAAGTAAAATTTCAGAAATGTAGTAGCAAAAATCCAAAGAAAAGAAAAAAAGCTTTTGTAATAGCGAGTAGTAGGATTGATTCAATAAACAATTATTGGAACGAGTGAACGACCACGAAAGAAACTAGGGTTTTGTTACTGGACTGAAAATCTGAAGAATTTTAACTTTAGGTAACAAAAGGTTCTTAAGTTTAATTATTGAGAGAGAGATAAAAATAGTATATTTAGGGGATGGTTTTTTCTTTTTGAACGACATTGTTTCACGTACCACGTATGTGAGTGAAGAATGGACTTAAGTTTAATTTAAAGTGAGTGAATATTATTTGTTACGTCTATTTCAACTCAGGTTCATAACTAAAATTTACAAATCAAGATTGGATTGGGACGGATTGGGGGCGGATTAGGGGCGGATTGGGGGCGATTGCAAAATTTCATGAGGAACGTTCGGGATTTTAACCTATATATACCACTAAAAATTTTTGGTTCACGGTGGGCAGCTGCACCCTCAGAGCCAAGAGTAGGTACGCCCCTGGGTGGCAGTGGGGGTGAAGGTGGAGGTGATGATGGTTAGCGGTGGTGTGTGGCGATGGAGTTGGATGGTGGTTGGTAGCAACGACTGTGGTGGGTAGTGGCGGCGGGTGGCGATCGCAATTTTAAAACATGTGACTAGAATGGCCATTCTCACTCTTGTCACATGTCCCTACAAGTGATTTTGTAACTAAATTCCAAACAAACCCTTAATATATTTAGATTTAAGCAAGCCTATTTTGTAATTTAAAATTTGAGTTTTGTAATTTATGAGGTTCGTTGGGTACATGTAAATGTAATTGACCCAAAAGAAAAAATAAAATAAAACAGGGTAGTGTCAAATTGATCTTTAGAATGCATCTCTCCCTGATTTGATCGTTTACACTTTTTGTTCGCCGGAAGAAGGAAGTCATAGTCATCCACACGATTCTCCCGCCGCTGCAATCACTCATTGAAGACTGTTGAAGGTTAGAATCCGGTTCAATGCGCTGTATAAATTTGTTGCTTTTATTAATTTATGATAAACGCATGACGACGGTTATGCATAGTGTAATTCTGCTTGCTAGTTTGAGAATATCATTGTGGCTACATTATGTTCTTGATACCAAATCGCTCGTTTTTGAAATGTTAGTTTTACGAAACTAGGGTTTATGTTCGTTCCATTTGGATAAATGTTGATGAGATGAAATTGGGGAAATATCCTAAACACACAAACGTTCTACCTATTTATGATGAACTTCTTGGGGTTTGTGATGAGATTATTTGTAAGATCACTTCAATTTATCATCCAGTGACTCTAATTTGTGCGATTTTGGAGCTCTGTCTAGGGGTGTCCAAAATACCAAACCCGATTAACCCTGCCCGAACCTGATTAACCTGACCCAAACCTGATTAAGCTTATTAGGGTCGGATTAATTGGGCCAAAATATGATAATCAGGTTATCGGGTCAACCCTACTAACCCGAAGTCTTATTAGGGTCGGGTGTTTCGGTTTAAAAGTTGAAAGTTATTCGGGTTAACCCAAATAGGGTAAGGTTATTCCAAATATGTGGGTCATTCTAAATAGGCTAAGAGAGATTTAAAAAAGATCATAAACCGACCCAAACGAACTTCGATTGAGCTCATTTTAGCGGCGTTGGAACCGTCTCGTCAAACACTAGTAAAAATGAGTTCAATCAGAGTTCGTTTGAGTCGGTCATGAGGTTTTTTTGTAATACCTCTTAGGCTTCTTAGAATAAGGTCTTATTTAGTTGATCCTTTTTCCCAACCCAAATAACGCGATTGAGATATGTTTTAAAAGTTAAAATAATATAATAGTTCTAAGAGAACTTTTTGTTTATCATAGTTTTTGAACAGATGATCAAAGATTGGTACGACTCACTTTTATTTGGATATGTTTATCATAGTTTTTGGCCTTTTTGGACGTACCTTATTAACACAATTTAGAGAAATTAACGATCTGAAGATGATGGAATGAAAACTAAGAGGTGTAATATGTGGAAAAGAAAAAAAACATAAAAGAAATGGGATGTTCATCAGACGGATGTTTGGATTCAATATTTCTATCATATTGGTTATTTTTTGAACTTTTTTCCTTAAAAACCCGATTAACCCGAAACCCGCACGGGTTGACCCGATGAACACCCCTATCTGGTCAATGACATCCAACAATATTAATCGATTTTTTATTTTGGACATCAACTATTTCTTTCTTAAAATGGATTTTAGAACTTTTGTAATATCTGTTACATCCTTGTTAGAATTATAGAATCGAGACACATAGCACATAAATCATCCAAGTTTACACCATAAGATTTTATTAGCAACATGCTAGATATTGTGATAAGTAATATTCTTGATCGATTACCATTACAAGAAGCAGTAAGGACCAGTATCTTGTCAAGAAACTGGAGGTTTAAGTGGAGTACGCTTAGCCAACTCGTATTTGATCAGGAGTTATATGAGTATTTAGTAAAAACTAAAAACAAAACACAAAAAAGATTATGAGAGGATTATAAGTAGGCTTCTTCTTAATCTTAAAGGTGCTATTACAAAGTTTGTCCTCTACGTGGCAGAAGATCCATTAAATGAAGAAGATATTGCACATTGGATTTTGTTTTTGTAGAGAAAAGGTGTCGAAGGATCTCAGTATTTGGAAGGATAATGGTGAAAAACTTAATTTGCCTACTCATCTCTTCTCTTGTTCGGAGTTGAAACATTTGAATCTTGATCACTGTCTATTAGACTAGGAAATATTATTTGATATACTTTGTATAGTGTGAGGGGTTTATGTGTAAATATTGTATCTATATATTGCTTATGTAAATGAGAAGATGGACACGCTTGTTTACCTTTATGGTATCAGAGCGATCCCTCTGATTACCCTCCAAAACAGCCGGCTCTCCCTTTTCATCTTCAATCACCGATCACCTTCTTCCTTCAGCCCTAATTCTTCATCTTCCTCTGCGATCACCATGGCTGACACCCCTCCTCCACCGCCACCTCATCCACCACCGGCACCCTTTCCAACTATTCCAGGTTTTCACGGACAGTCCCGCCATGGTTCAACAACAGGTATTTTGGGCCACTCACCGTCACAAGCTCATGCTGTTTCTGATTACTACTCGCCCACCAACATCGAGCAAGCTCTTCACACCATGACACTCAACCCGGATCAGAACTGGTATCTCGACACGGGCGCCACCAATCACATGGCAAACACAACAGGTAACATCTCATCTTATGTTAATAATAGCAAGTCAAACTACATTTTCGTTGGCAACGGTTACCATATCCCCATTCACGGCACCGGCCAAACCATACTACCACCACCATACCCACCATTACACCTCAAAAACATTTTACATGCTCCTAAACTTATTAAGAATTTATTATCCGTTCGCCGTCTTACAACTGATAATATGATATCTATTGAATTTGACTCTTTTGGTTTTCTTATGAAGGACTACCGGACGCAGACTCCTATCCTCCGATGTAATAGCACCGGGGATCTTTACCCTCTCATCATACCGACTGCTCCACCTACCACACCATCTACTTTTGCTACCTTCACACAAGACCTTTGGCATCATCGTTTGGGTCACCCAGGATCTTCATTATTACGCGTTTTGAATAATCAGAAATCTATTTTTGTTTCTAAATTTTCTAATAAAGTATGTCAATCTTGTGTTTTTGGCAAACATGTTAAACTCCCATTTTATGATTCTGTATCGTTTACTACTTTACCATTTGACATTATTCATAGTGACTTGTGGACCTCACTGGTTCGTAGCACGGTAGGCCATCGCTATTATGTGTTGTTTCTTGATGACTTCTCTAATTATTTATGGACCTTTCCTCTCACAAACAAATCCCATGTATTCTCCATTTTTCTTAAATTCCAACAATATATTCTAACCCAATTCGAAAGAAAAATTAAAAGTTTTCAATGTGATAACGGAACCGAATATAATAACACTTCGTTTCATAACTTTTGTAACAACGGCATGACCTTTAGATTTTCATGCCCCCACACCTCTTCACAAAACGGCAAGGCCGAAAGAAAAATCAGGTCAATCAACAACATAATACGTACCCTCCTTACACATGCGTCTCTACCCGCCACGTTTTGGCACCATGCCCTACAAATGGCTACATATCTCCTTAATATTCTTCCCACCAAAACTAAGAACCATTCTACCCCTACCTCCCTCCTTTACCTCAAAACTCCCACCTATGCTCACTTACGTGTATTCGGGTGTTTATGCTACCCGCTCATCCCTTCTACCACTATTCACAAACTCCAAAACCGGTCCTCCCCGTGCGTCTTTCTTGGTTACCCCTCCAATCATAGGGGGTACAAATGCTACGACCTTTCTACTCACAAAATCATTATTTCGCGCCATGTGAAATTTGATGAATTTACCTTCCCTTTTGCAAACTTAAACTCTCCTCCGCCTTCTTGTGACTTTCTCACCACTCCCAACCTCCACCCGTCTATATGGGACTCGGTCAGCCACACCCCATCCTCTAACACGCCCCCTCCCAGCCCCAAACAGCCCCCTTCAAACAGTAACAGCCCTACAAACCAGCCCACTTCACCTCCTTTACAAACCTACAAACGCCGCCCCAAGCCTCAAGCCTCTACAACCACCGCGGAACCACCTACATCAGAAAATGTCCCACCCACTCAACCACCTGTTCCACCACCTGTTACATCAGAAAATGCCCCACCAACTCAACCGCCTGTTCCACCACCTGCACCCACTAGAACCATCCATACCCGGAGCATGTCTGGAATCACCAAACCTATCAAACCCTTCAATTTTCACACATCCACCAGCTTTGAACCTATTCCTCGTAACCCCCATGATGCTTTAGCCAACCCAGTATGGAACCGTGCCATGAACGATGAGTTTACGGCTCTTATTAATAATAAGACTTGGGACTTGGTACCGCGTCAGCCTAACATGAATATTATTCGGTGCATGTGGATTTTTAAGCATAAAACAAAATCTGACGGGTCCCTTGAGCGCTACAAAGCGCGATTAGTTTGTGATGGCAGGTCTCAGCAGGTGGGCCTAGACTGTGACGAGACCTTCAGCCCCGTGGTTAAACCCGCGACAATTCGCACAGTCTTGAGTATTGCTTTATATAACAAGTGGGACATCACTCAACTTGATGTCAAGAATGCTTTTCTTCATGGACCCCTTTCTGAAACAGTGTACATGCATCCGCCGATCGGGTTCCGTGACCCATCATTCCCGTTTCATGTGTGCAAGTTGAACAAATCTCTATACGGACTAAAACAGGCACCTAGAGCATGGTACCAACGCTTCACCGACTACATAACTTCTTTGGGTTTTCATCATAGTGCATGCGACCATTCTTTATTTATATACCGACATGGGAATGACACAACATATTTGCTCCTCTATGTTGATGATATTATTATGACCACATCCTCCCCGACTTTAAAACAGCAATTGCTCACGCGTCTTTCTTCCGAGTTTGCAATGAAAGACCTCGGCCATCTCAGCTATTTTTTGGGCATTTCAGTTACTCGGACAACTAATGGCTTATTTCTATCACATGAAAAATATGCATCAGACATTCTAAATCTGGCAAAAATGTTTGATTGCAACCCCGTCAACACTCCAGTGGATACCACCGGAAAGTTAGGCACCAACGCCGGGGAACCAATCTCCGATCCGTCTTTATATCGGAGTTTAGCAGGTGCCTTACAATACTTGACTTTCACACGTCCAGACATATCATATGCCGTCTAGCAAGTCTGTATGTATATGCACGGGGCATTTCAATGCTCTGAAACGAGTCTTACGCTACATAAAAGGGACACTTCAAATGGGCATTCACATGAGGCCCTCTTCGCCCTCTACTTTGATTTCCTATACCGACGCCGATTGGGCAGGTTGTCCGGATACCAGACGGTCTACCTCTGGATATTGTGTTTATCTTGGTGACAATCTCATCTCTTGGTCTTCCAAACGGCAAACCACCATCTCCCGCTCAAGTGCCGAAGCCGAATACCGGGGGGTGGCCAATGTGGTCGCCGAAATTTGTTGGCTACGTAACCTTCTTCTTGAGTTGGGCCGCCCTCCTTCTCGCACATCTCTGGTGTACTGCGATAATGTAAGCACAATCTTTATGTCCGGGAATCCTATCCAGCATCAACGCACTAAGCATATTGAGATCGACATACACTTTGTTCGAGAGAAGGTTCATCGCGGGCAAATACGAGTTCTACATATTCCCTCACGCTATCAATTAGCTGATATCTTTACAAAAGGTCTGCCCAGAATTTTATTTGATGATTTTCGCTCCAGTCTAAGCATATGTCATCCTCCTCCTTAGATTGAGGGGGTATATTAGACTAGGAAATATTATTTGATATACTCTGTATAGTGTGAGGGGTTTATGTGTAAATATTGTATCTATATATTGCTTATGTAAATGAGAAGATGGACACGCTTGTTTACCTTTACTGTCGTTTAAATCCTTCGGCTAGTTTTCCTGGTTTCCAAAATTTATTGAGCTTGGAGTTGTTTGTTGTAGAATCTAAAACTCGGAAATTTGGTGACTTGTTTACTCAGTGTCCCGTAGTTGAGGTTTTGGAGTTGGTTTGTACCAATTTTGATGGCAAAGTGAAACTATCTGAGATCACAAAACTTGCAAATCTCAGAAAACTAAATCTGTTTTTGGGTTCTGTTGACACCACTGATATCACAAGTTTTAGTGGTAGTATCTTTGAGCTTTTGGGTTTTCTTCCAAAACTTCAAGAGCTTGATTTGGATTTTCAAAAGTTCAAGGTAATGCTAAGTTGCGTGTTTAAAGTTTACATTGTAGAAATTAATCTTTGTATTTTTTATGATCTGATAACCAATGATATTTAATCTGAATTTGAAATGATGGTATTACAATTACAATATATGACTGATTTACAGCATATCCAATGATAATATATGCTTTATGAATTCTCTAACTAATTGATTTACCACTTTCTTATAGTTCACTGAAGATGGTTCTAGAAAGAGATCCCTTACCACCTTTCCCTGCCTCAAGAAACTTAAACTACCATACATTGATTTGTGCAGCAAAATCATGTTACCTTTTGCTTTTGAAATAATTAGGAGCTTCCCGAAGTTGCAGACCCTCAAAATCACAGTAAACGCATGGGTATGTAACTTACCGCTCGACTTATATTTATTCTCATGTGTGTGTATATCAGGGCCGGCCCCAGGGTGGGGCAAAATGGGCCATCACCCCGGGCCTGATATTTTGAGGGGACCAAAATTTAAAAAAAATCTCATTATAATAATTTTCTTCCAGTTACATTCAACAAACTAGCATGGTGGTTAAGATATTCCATTCAACACTAAGAGGTCACAGGTTCAAGACCCATCCATTGCGTCTCATTTAAATTTTGATTAATCATACTCTTATTTTAATTCATCTTTTAATAAAAATTCCAAAAAAATTCCTTAAAAATATACAAAAAACTTGAAAAAACATATTTATGTTGTTAATTTTCACAAAGTTTCAAAAAATAGTTTACATATTTTAAGTAATTAATCTATTTAATTAGTTTAAAATAAATTAAAATACTTAATAATTAGCAAAAAATGAGAAAACTTTGGGTATTTGGTTGATTCATATAAAGAAATTATTATACAATTTTTTTAATTGATAAATCATTCGGCATATGTGTATTTTTTTTCCTTCTCGTCCCGGACACTTGAATCCTTAGGACCGGCCCTGCTAGAAGTTGTTGTAAATCTTCCACTTGAAAATTTTTTCAAACATTGTAAGGTATGAATGTCTCTTTACTTTTAGACTTACCATTTACAACCTTCTTAAATATTGAAATCTCCACATTTTATATGTCAAACCAAATATTTCATGGATATTAAAATCAATGTTTATAGAGAGAAAGTATTGTTTGAACTTTGAATGTGGTATTAAACAAGGAGCTAGCAACACCTATTTGCATGTGATAGGAGATCGGTTGAGGACGGATCCATCAAGGTTGGACACGTGGACAATGTACAACCACACTTACAAAGTTAAAATGTAATTATAGCATCTTTAAGATGCAGCTTCAAGCGCACATTTAAGCCCGGACTTACAAAAACAATATACATATAGTTCTAAAATTTTCTTGAGTGTTCTTTATATCTATCACTTCTCATATACTCTCATACATGAGATTCAGATTCTTAAATAGAAAGAGTGGAAACAAGTATCGTAATTCATTTTTAATTAAACACTTATTTGTAAAGTTGGCGGAACTGAACTCTATCAAGTGAATTAGGAGAAGTCTTAGCGATGATCCACCTATTATTATATATATATATGTGTCGTGGTCTTTAAACAACTCAATTATTAAATGTTGAACAAATGATGTATCCATGATTTCATATTCAACCTTTCATGGATGATATCCATACTATAATTAAGTCATAAGAATAATTTGTGTAATTTACTCTACAATTATATAAAAACTTGATGCTTCTTCCAAACTATATAGAAGAAAAGTCAAAAGTGTAAGGATTAAAAGTTATTCATGTGACGTATCTTGTTTATATGTTGGTTGGGATGATGAGTAAATTACAAATATTCCGCTTTTTTAAATCTTGAAGATTGGTTCTTCTCCAATCACTTTAATCAACATGGAATGGCATTACATGCCGTACGTTCTTGTATATGCATACAATATAAGTATATGACTAATAATGGTATATTAAACATATATATTATATATATTGTGACACCAAGCTAGAAACACCACGAGATGGACACAAAGATCTTGTCTTGACAAGATATGTACACGATGTGACATTTTTCATCAGTTTGATTCCCTTTTCAATTGATTCATACTTTTTCCCCATTTTTCCTCTGCAAATCTTATCATTTCCACTTTTGGGTTGCAGTTTAAATTAACAACACATACCATAAAATGTCGTGCTTCAAAGTAGCATTTTTATGAAAACCTTCAATCCTCCATGACATGACCCATACATTCTGCAACCACCCACCCACCATCACCCATGTAAACATTCAAGAATCAAAAATTCAAATCAACATTCTTACCAACTGACAAATCTTTGCACCTAATTCTCCCACCAACCAACATTTAATGATCAATACATATATACATGTTTTTTTTCTTGTTTCTTTCTTAATTTATAGCTCAATGATAGGTGATGGGATATTTTGATCTTTTCATAGTTGTTTACTACACATTGAAACCCATGCATAAAGCTCTTTTCTCGTAGAGAGATGTGAGAATTGTATGATCACGTATACCTTTTTAATTAATAATGGATATTTGTATATATATCGGCAACAATATTGATACACCAAATGAATAGTACCCTAGCTAAGAGACGTACGAAAATTCACCAAATAAAAACTATATGTTAACAAAATGTGAAATGTCACAATGGTAGCATAACCAACCAAAACATCACGAAAGCTTAGCTAGGGTTACTTGGCCAAACTTTAGGACTAATCTTGTAAATACTAAATATATAAACGGTTAAAACTGAAAGTTTATATATGAATTTGATTGAGTTAGCTAGTTAGAGCTTGAGTTTTAGGGTTACTTCTTTTAGTATTAAAGTATTAATACACGTCTAGAAGTCATTGTTATAGTCATGGTTTTATTAAATACATGAGTCGGTTAAGTTTAATCAAACACCAAGAGTTGTGCTCGTATCATTGTTATATTTTTAGATTTTTCCTTCACAAACTAGATGCACACGAAAACATATTGCTTTAAATATGATATAGAGATATATATGGCATGTAATTATCTTTTGTGCATCACATAATTGCTCATGTGGATGTCATAATTCTCTCCTTAAAATTAGTTATGTTTTGATAAAGAACCTCACATATATACAATTTATGTGTATTAAGAATCAGATCTATGAAGTTCAACTCTTACTTTGTGCTCTGACAGATATAAACCTATAGGTGGAAGCAAAGAGAATCAAATTTACACTTAACTAATATTGCAAAATTTTGTACCCTTTAATTTTTTATTTCTTATGGTTTCAGTCTCCAACTTACACAAATAATATAATGGTAAAAAAGATGTTAATGAAATTACGCCACGTAGTTAGAAACTTTTGTTTACACCACTATATAAACCTCCTAGCATAGTTTGTACAAAACCTTTCTTAATCTATGTCAGATAAAATGATTTTTTAATACAGAACTTAGTTTTGTGTTAAATATTTAAATTGAGGTGAAACATAATTAGGGAATAAAAAATAAAATAAGTAAAAGTGACAGCGAAAGGTGATGGATATGTGCATGGTACTGTGCAAAGTGTCGAACAGGAATACTTACCACATATGGACATGTATCAGAGGGGGCATATTATATTGGGCTTTCATCACATCCATTTACTTAAAGTTATATAATATACTTTTTAACTATTAATAAATAATATTTTAATTATTTTTGTGTATATATACCATGGTTGCACATGGATTAATTAAAGAAAGTCGTAATACGATTAATCTCTAATTTAATAAACATTTTGTGCGATTCAGAAGATTTTTCAATGCTTTGCTTGGTTTAATTACCCATCATGTAAAAAAAGTAACGTTCTTTAATAATTAACGAGGGCCACATCTGTATAGTCTAATAAAAAGCAGGTGGCAAATTGGTAAATTGATGTATAAGTGTATAAGAGCATTCATATTTATTTGTTTCTCTATTTTTATCTTTATAATTCATTAAAAATCACTAACTTTTTTCTCTCATATTCAATTAAATAATAATTTTTTAATTTTTACCACTACCTTTTTTTCTCTTCTATTCAATTAAATAATATATTTTTTAACTTTATTATTACCTTTTTCTCTCTCTACAATTTACTTTAATAAACAATGTTTCTATATATTTACTACTTTTATCAGTTTCTTTATATCTCTTTACCTACAACCACTTTCAACCAATCTTTATAATATAAAGAACTCACCCACATAATTTTGTGAGACTCAAATATGAATGCTCTAAGTGGTTGTGAGTGTAGATCCTACTACGCGAACATGTTAATTTTTTTAATAGAGTAAATGTAAAGTAGAGTGTGTGTCCACCCGGTCAAAAATATATATTTATATATATATTTTGTGATATGAACCGGACCTGGGCCCAACCCGTCAACCAGCCCATTTAAGACAGCCCAACACGCTGAAAGGAATTAGGAACCTCCATGATATAATAAAGAAGAGGAAAAGCAACTATGGATAACATATATGATAGAGTAGCTTATAGCCCGTATATTACACGGATTAGTGGATAAAAAATATGTAACTTCATATAATTAAAGTAACAACGTATTTTACTAAATTCAAATAAGAGTCCAAATGAAATTCACAGGTGTCCAAAAATTTCTTTGTAGACTGCTACATTTGTCATTAATAACCTGACCCGTTTTCCTACAAACATCAAAATAATGAATAGACAAACTTATCTTCCTCTAATAGTCATCACTTGCGAATAGTCTGGTAAATAGTAGTCCTCATAAGTCTGGTTCATAACGGGTCGATCAGTCACACTATCTGTTAGCTCATAGGAAAATATTACAAACCCAATAAACAAAACGATGTTGTATTTATCTGTTAAATACCTAAT
>WOUH02036725.1:0-12643 GCA_009936405.2 Stevia rebaudiana
AGACTTGAATTAGTTATCAATTACCATTACCTAACTGCTATGTGGTTAATTATTAGTTGTACTTTAACTGATTACTACCAATTATTATGTATCATTGTTCAAAACACCATTATTAACAAGAAATCATGCAATCAAACATCACTAGGCAACTATAACGAATTTAGCCAACAATAATCATCAAATTAATCACATAACTCATATTCAGAGGAGTATTCATCATTCAAAACAGAAAAGTAGAAGAATTAAAGTCAAACAAATCAAAACAATGTTTAATCAATAACTACACCAACCGAATTAAGCACCCAAACAGCCTCAAGCTTCAAACTTGATCTTCCCAGCAGCTTCCTCGTCCAAAATCGTGCTAATGTACAGAAGAAGTCGAACACACAAACCCATGGAATCGGTTTCAATTTATAAGTTGGAAAAGTAGGGTTTTTCGGTTTTAAGGTCGCCCACACTACGTGCGGAGGCGGAGAAAGAAAATTGCGCGACGCACCCCTGACAAAATAGTCGGGGGTCGCGGTCTTCTTTTCCTGGAGAGGGGCGGTACGCGCAAGGAGAGTCAGGCTGGTGCGCGACGCACGACTGACTGAAATTCAGCCTTTTCCATTTTCTTTTCATACTTTCGTCTCGTTTCTTCACGGGTGCTCGTTCCTTGTTCGTTTAAGCTTTAAAACATCGTCTTTAACACGAACACTAGAGAAATATGAAGAATTTAAGTATATATGTACGAAGCGTAACTAAAACTATACAAAGCTATACAAATTAATAATAAAACAACTCAATTTACAACGTAGAATGCTGGGTGTTTTACAACACATCACTATGGAAACTCGATGGCTCATTAAAATCATGAAAGATGATAAGAACAGTAAGGGCAAAGTGTCATGGATCTTTACCATATTTTTGAAGTTGATGGAATTGGAGTTCACATTGCTAGTCAACCAAATGTTAAAAGCTCAAGTATAAACAAGTGCAAAGAGAAGGTAGCTTATCTGGACAAAAATGTTGGTGGGAGCAGAAAAAAGACAAATCCTCACTAATACCAATGTGCCAATGTCCTTGGGTGTTGTTAATTTCAGAGAAAAAATATTTTGAATCTTCGATAGTGAAGACTTTAATCAGTGAGCATAAATGCCTTCCAACTAGGGAAATCTCAACTTGTACATCCACTTTCTTATCTCAACAAATGATAGAGAAACTTGAATAGAGTCTTGAAATACATGTGAAAGTTATTCAAGAGTGAGTTCATAGGAAGTATAAACTTCGGTTTCTAGGATGAAAGCATATAGGGTTGGGGCTAAAGCTAAAAAACAGGTTGACGGAGACTACATCCCACTGTATGCTTTGTTATCGGATTATGCAAATGCTCTACGTACCATAAATCCAGGTACCGTTACTATCATGATTGAACCATCATCAAATTCAAGTGAACCTACCATAGGTTTACTAGGTCTAGATAGTGCATTCATGAAAGGTCTATTCCCAGGCCCCATATGTGTTTCCGTAACAATGGCATCAACCTAGTTTTTTACGCAATTGTAGACGAAGAAAATCTCAGCTTCTGGTCTTTGTTTCTACAGCTCTTAAGTGATGATCTTGGTTTAGGCAGAAACTCAAATTTTATATTCATCAGTGACAAACAAAAGATATGTTAAATTTTTGTCTTATTATTTTTCTTAAAAGCTAGAGAAAATTACACAAATCATCGTTTGCTCTATTTTTGGGTACATGTCCTTTATGTTCAAAATTAACAAGAATCGTCCTTTGTGCTTTGATAAATTACCCGCTTTGTCTTTTATGCTAATGTTCGTTAATTTTTTCTATTAAATTAGTCACGTGTCAATTAATCAAGGTTTAAAATGAATTTAGAATAGTAACAAATAAAAAGAAATGAAAGACTGAAATTAAACATCTCAAAAAAACTAGGGACCAAAGCCAAACTTTTTCCTTTCTCTCCCATTGAAACAGCCGGTGCAAAAAAAACGCGTGAAAAAAAACGTGAGAAAAAAAACGCACCAACTGTGGTGGACGGCGAGAAAAAAAAAACCACCTGCTATTTCAATGGGAGAGAAAGGAGAAAGTTAAGCTTTGGTCCCTGGGTTTTCTGAGATGTTTAATTTCGGTCTCTCATTCTTTTTGTTTGTTTCTATTTTGAATTCATTTTAAACCTTGATTAATTGACACAAATAGTTCCTCTATTTAAAAAAACAAAAAACCACCCCATGTGCATGGCACGTGACAAATTTAACAGAAAAAGTTAACGAACGTTAGCATAAATGACAAAACATGTAATTTATCAAAACACAAAGGACGATTCTTGTCAATTTTGAACATAAAGGACATCTACAGAAAAATGGAGCAAACATAAAAGACGATTTGTGTAATTTACTCTACTTTTAATTTTGACTTCTTATTTATGTTGATTAGCACCTTCTTCCAGCTATTACATAGCTATTCTCTTGTGCTGAGCACAAACACTATCTTAGACACATTCATGAAAATATGAAGCTATGGTTTAGATGGGAACTTTACAAAAATATGCTTTGGATGTGTTCTACCTCAACAACAATTCCTGAATTTAAAACTGCAATGGATAAGTTAAAGGCATTCCACAAGAATGCCCATTTATGGTTGTCAAAAATTCCACCTAATCACTTGTCCAGATCATACTTCTCTAGTAGGGCAGTCTTGGATGTATTGCTTAACAACATGTATGAGGTTTACAATGCCACGATAGTGGAAGGTAGAGATAAGTCCATCATATCTGCACTAGAATACGTAAGAGAGTATTAAATGAGAAAAAAATTGACTATTTTGAATGTTCTAGAAAAGGGTGAAGGACTACTGACAGCAAATGCCCACAAAATGTTTAAAACAATAAGAAACATGCTACACATCACCATGTTAAGTGGAATGAAGGGAACAATATCAGGTAACTAACTGGTAGACAAAATCATCAAGTCGTCAACGGTGGTGGATTTAAGTAAGAGGACTTATGCTTGCAAGAGGTGGGAAATAAGTGGTATGATATTCCTGTTGGTCCCGTATCCCTGAATCGTTCTTACTCGCAACCACAATCATCAAACGACAACAAGAACATGAACAAAAACGTAAATCTATATTGAATCCAAATCTGAATTTGGGTTACAATCTAAATGAAATTAAAAACCTATTTATACTATTCGGTCGCACCCTTTCGGAATGGTTGTAACCGTTCGCGAATCGTCCTCTTCATTCACCTATCGGATTGCTTTTGATCTAGGGTTCCGGCGACCCCCTTTGATCGTTGCGTCCTTTCCCGCTCAAAACATCCGCTCTTTTAATTCTTGTTTTCCTTTGTACACATCTAGTCTTTCTTCTTTCTAGACAAATACAAATTCTAACTAAAGTGTAACTTTGACCTAATTACATAATCAACCTTAAACTATAATTAGTTTATAATTTCAACACTCCCCCTTAAACTAAATATAGTTTAAATGAAGTCTTCAAGTTCACCTAAATCCGGTTTGCCAATAGTGTTGGTCCATCATCCTCCTCCCGGATCAGGTTTGTCTCCTCGTCTTTCCACTTTGAACATTCATTCCTGTAATGTCCAAGTTACATTTGTGACACCTTGCGTTGCTCTTGTCCCGTTGTACTCGTCTATTGCCTCGTCCTTTTCCTGACACCCGACCTCTTCCTCGGTCTTGTCTAAGGTCCTCTCGATTTTGAGTTTCCACAACCGCAATGCATGAACTTCTGTTGTTTAACCTTCTCTTATCCATCATTCCTTTTTACCATCAAGTATAACTATACTTGCACAATATTCTTTGAAAACAAGTCTGGTTTATTTGGTCTCTTGGTACTAATCAATCCTGCCTCGCTCTTGAAAGTCAATCCCGCCTCGCTAATGATAGTCAATCCCTCCTGCTAATGACAATCAATTCCGCTTCTCCGCTGTTGACAATCAAACCTGTATCCCCGTTGTTGATCTCGATCAATCCCGCTTCACTGTTGGTAATCACTCCTGCCCTTCTGGCTAATGATAACCAAACCCGCTAATGATCTTAATCCCCAACCAAATCTGTAAACCGTTGTTTTCTTCCTCAATAATCAAATCTCCATCTTTGTTTTGTATATCCCATTTTCTAACTTTGTAGATATGTCAATCCTTTAAAGTTTTGGCTTTGATCTGGTCTATTTTGATCGCCTCTTTTGATCTCGGTTCTCAAAAGTCACCGTCTCGCGTTCTTGAACCACTTAATTTTGAGAACGCCTTTTTCTCATTTTATTTTGCACCAAAAGCTCCTTTGAATCCTTTTGCAAAACTGGTTCAAGCAACCGAGTTTTCTTTTTGAATCAATTTTAATCCAATTTCTTGGTTCTTTGCTTGTGTATTGAAACCAATTCGTCCTCTCTGTTCCTTATTTTTGTCCCTGGTTACCGGTCTAACCACGATGTACTCACCAAAATTTAAAATCAATAATCAAACCTTTGTATTGATTTGTTTAATGTTGACCGTCTTTTCCTTTGGTCCAATTCTCGAGTACCACTGTTTGAATCAAAACTAATTTGAATTTTTTGTTTCTAGTGTACTGAATCCCACTTGCGCGTCTCCCTTTTCTCAATTCGAATAACTAATACACATCAAATGTGTAAAACCAATTCAACAAACAAATTTATTGTGTATCTTCGAATATGGTTGCTGCTCCTGTTCTTATTTGTTCCCCTGGTGTTGGTTTAAAGAACAAGCAAATCGTTCTTCTGCGTTTGTTCTAAATCCGTCAATTTGATTCGTTTTTCCGGCGAGTATAATCTTCCGTAACAAGGCTCTGATACCACTGTTGGTCCCGTATCCCTGAATCGTTCTTACTCGCAACCACAATCATCAAACGACAACAAGAACATGAACAAAAACGTAAATCTATATTGAATCCAAATCTGAATTTGGGTTACAATCTAAATGAAATTAAAAACCTATTTATACTATTCGGTCGCACCCTTTCGGAATGGTTGTAACCGTTCGCGAATCGTCCTCTTCATTCACCTATCGGATTGCTTTTGATCTAGGGTTCCGGCGACCCCCTTTGATCGTTGCGTCCTTTCCCGCTCAAAACATCCGCTCTTTTAATTCTTGTTTTCCTTTGTACACATCTAGTCCTTCTTCTTTCTAGACAAATACAAATTCTAACTAAAGTGTAAATTTGACCTAATTACATAATCAACCTTAAACTACAATTAGTTTATAATTTCAACAGTATAAAGCCCATCTTTATTTTTTATGGACGTAATATATTGGTTTAGTATTAACTGTATTGGTTTCACAGATATGCCATGTTGTCATGTAGCTGCTATAATTTGGTTTATGGCTACTAATGGCCAAAGGTTTTGGGCATTAGAAAGTTGGTTTCATCCGGTGTACACCATGGAGAGGTGGAGACATGTTTTTTCTTTAAGATAAACCCTATCAATTTGTGAAAAAAAAAAAATCAATCCTATAACCCTAACACCATCCAATCAACACAGACAAGTGGCTAGACTCAAGAAGGAAAGGAAGAGATCAACAATTAAAATAGAGGAAATCACAAAAGAGGGCAAGTTCTAATAGAAAAACGCTATAGGGGCATGTGGAAAATTTAAGAAGAAGAACCATAATAAGAGGAGATGCAAGGGACAAGGTGTTTGGATGGGAATATCTTTTGTTTGGAACATGTTTTGAAACCTTGATTGGAACCTCTTTTTGAAGACTTATGTTATTTGGTTCATATGCTTATAATGTTTTGAAACCTTGTGGGTTATTTTTGGGTTTTTATATGTTTTTTGGAACCTGCATACTAATGTGATTCAAAAAACTTATTTATAATTTCTTTCATTTTGTGTTCTCGATTCTTGTTAGATCTTCTTGAACAACTTCCATAGCACAACGTACAAGTCACTATAGTATCATTACATCTGTTCTTGCCCAGGGCCGGAAGGGAGGGAAAGGTGGGCGACTGCCCAGGGCCTCATTTTTTTAGGGGCCCAAAATTTCAAATTTTTGTATATGTAATATCTTTTATAAATAAAAACATATAACTTAAACTCGGTAAGAAAGTTTCAAAGCTTGAATTAAACCTATTTTAATCAATTAAACACATTAAAATTGGATCAAAGTTAACCTAATTTCTATTAAACATTTTAAACCTAAAAGATTATACCCATAACTCATTACGTCAATAAGCACATATCACTAAAAACTTAAGTCCTACCAAAAATATTTTGTACTTCATTTTTTAGGGGCCTATTTTTGTCCTTGCCTTGGGCTTCAAAATTTTTTAGAGTCTCAGTACCGGCCCTGTTTTTGCCAAGTACAACTTGTGGGTTTAGTTTATTTTAGTAATATTTTTTTATTTTAGATGTTGATAGCTTTTTTTATTGTGGGTCATGAGTGTTGACCAGACCTACTTATACAACTTTCACTCGTGAAGTGCAAGTCACTACTACACTAACGCCTTCCTTGTTTGGGCTCATTGCACTGGGAAAAGGCTCTAGCATTGTTATCTTTGTTATTGATAATTATAGTTTGCGAGTTTAATCTTTAGATGTTGATTATACTTATATGTGTGTTTCAAAATTAGTTAGGAAAAGACCAAACTACCATTTTTTATATTTTGTTTTACATTCTTATTCATTGAAATTAAGTGAGTTTGGAGCCAAAGAACATGATGTGCAATGGAAATTAAACGAAAAGAAAGTATCCTGAAAAAATAAAGATTAATAACGAAAATTGAATTGATGTATAAACTAAAGGATGAAATTATAATATACTTTGGTTCCTCCTAAGACTTGTTGTTTCTATGTGGCAATATCATTTACTTCATAATTAGTTTCATTATATTTTGCAAATTAGATTTTGATAATTCAACAATGACTTATTACTTGATTTTAATTCATATCAACAATTTGACCCAGACACTCTCTAGAAAATGTATCATTTTAATGACAGTCGTCAAGTAATATTGTGAAAACTCATGTAAACTAAATAGGTAGGATAAGTAGGGTATCATAAAGAACATGTGGTTAGTTACGGTTTCCCTAGAGTAAATTACCAAAATCACCCTTGACGTTTAGACAAACTGTCTCTTTCGGTCCAAAATCAAGAATTTCTACTATTTTAGTCTCTAAGGTTCCCAAAAACTTCTGTTTCGGTCCAAAAACTAACGTAAGTTATATCTATGTTAAAGAAATGGAAAACTGACTAAAATGCCCCATTGTTCTACCCATTTTTGTCCCAAGGGTTATATTAGTTAATCTTTTTTCGCCCCTCCTTGTGCCATTCATTTGATTTTCATTCCCCTTTGTGCCGGAAAAACCGTTTTTTCTCCGACGTATGTATTTATGGATATATATATTATTTTTAATGTATGTTAACTCTAACAGTTCATATTAAAAAATAATCAATTTAAATGGACTCTTGAAGCCCAAGCGTCGTTGATTACTGATAGTGACCAATTCGAGGTGATCAATCTCCCAATGATTTAGCCTTTTCTAGTAGGCAAACACCCCCAATAATTTAAGACTAACATAATAAACTTGTTCCAATTTTCTTCTCTATCTCATTCGTAAAAACAAGGTCATTTAAAGGCTTACGAAACATAAATCAAGGAAATGGACTAAGTGGTAAAACTACCCACTAATCAACTAAACTAAACTAAATTAAAGTAAATGGAAATAAACTATGTAATGCATCATGCAAATGAGAAACGTGGAGTCATGGTTAACCTGGGTATGTATCAATTACATTAATGGAGTTCTGATATCATTTCTAAGAATCTTTACTGAATTTGTGTACTCGTAAGATGAAATCGAGCTAAGAAAAATCACGAATCTTTACTTCATTGTCAACATAGTGGTGATGATCATATGAATTTTCTTACAGAACATAGCATAAAGGCTCCCATCGATTCTCTCATATGTGGTTGGTGAAAATGGAAATAAAAATTATTATCCCAGGAGATCATTGTAAACAATCATCAATCATATAGAAGAACATAAGATGAATGGTATTTGGGATGAACCCTAAACAAATACTGAAATATGATCAAATGGATTCACCACGTTTTCAATTGTGACCGTCGGCAATATATATAGCCAAATATTCAACCGACACAACCCTACAAATTTACATGTTTAACCCTTCAACTAATTACACATACATAAAAGACATAAACTTAGACTCTACACTAATTACATTTGTAAGATCATTTGAGGCCGATACTATCCAAAACTAAGTTATTGTACTTTGTTTCATCCCACAAGTCCAAGTTCTGCCGAAGACACTGTCTGTCGACACTCGACAGAAGATTGATCTGCTGGTAAGCTACTTCTACTTCTGCTAAAGTAATAGTTTATCAGTAGAACAAGTGATCTACCAAAGGTTCAGAGTACTGTCGAAGCACAAGTTTTACCGAAAGACATATTTACAAGTTATGTGCTGATAAGCAGAATAAGAGATCTTCTGACAAACTGCGTATACCGAATAAAGATCTACAAACTGGCAGTACGACTGAATAGTAAACTGACTAATATGCTGACAAACAATGTGCACGTGCAACTGTTTCATTCATACTTTTGACTAACATTAAATGCAACCTTAATATGAAGATTGCAACTGAAGATCGCAACTGAAGATCCGGCTTTACTTTCATTTAATGTTTGTAACCACTAGTCAAGGCAGGTTTACTAGATCCTTATAATGTAATTATGATAGCATGTTTTGTCTATATGTTTATACTTAGAAAGTATTTTTAGTATAGTATCCAACGTGTTATACCTACGAGTATACAACTGTAGCTTTAGTATATAAACATTCATCGTGTAACTCATTGAGTACGCTTGCACACTTGCATTTGCTTAAGACTTGAGTGATAATATATTTGAGCTTGTTTGAATATTCGTGTTCTAACTGTTCGTGTTTATTCTTAGTTGTGCAAACTGTTTGATAGTTAGTGAGATATTATTCGAGTGTGTTTCCATCATTCTCGAGTAAGCAAAGCAGAAAACCTTGTGCGAGTTGAGTGTGAGAACCCAACCCGATCCAACAACATTCATAACCTATAACTTTGTTTCAAACTTTGATCACACAATCACACAATTAAGGCCAATTAAGATGATATCCTAGGTTATTTTAGAGAGAAATTGAGAAAGACATAATTGCCTCTAATTTTAGGGTAAAAAGGTATTTTACCTTTGTTGACTAACAGATTTGTCACAAGCATTTGACGGAAAGACCAAAACGGCATATTTTGAAAACGTTGGAAGCTAAAATAGAAAAAAAATTATATTTTAGACTGAAAGTGACGTCTGTGTAAACCTCAAGGACATTGTAACAATTTGCTCCTTTTTTTATAAAAATTGAACTAAATATGTTAATTGATTTGAGTTAAATTAAATTGTAATTAACTAAGAAACAAGAAACACAAAGAACTAGAAAACACAAGATAAAAAACACAATGATCACTATGAATTTCGGGGTTTAATAATCATAATAAGCTTGTAATTTCATTTGTTAATTTTTATTTTTTTTTACAAATTACATGGATATAATTTGTACATATATTAAATAAATCAAAAAGATAACAATCAATCAAACACGTAGGCATAGTACAACACGATGGCGTCTCTGCATAATGGAATGCATCTTGGTGATACGGTAACAGTCTATAACAATTATCACAATACAATCACGTATATACACAAACACAACCCTATAGAGCATCTACCAAGGAATGACCATCGTTTGGTAAATTAAATAACTGTTTTTCAAATTAACATCAAAGTAGTAACAAACTAACAACTGAACAGTCATACACATTCACTAATTAATGAGAATAATTGACTAAAGTTCAAACACCCTATAAAATCTCCATCTTACAATGGAAGAGTAGAATCTCAAAATAAAAACTACCATGTTAATGATCGAGCAAAAGTAGTGTTTCCATGTAGGAATGAGCATAGAATGACAATTCATTTGCAAATATCCCAACATAATTCATATCTTCTGAATTGACTTCATGAACAACACGATCATCTTCATCAGAATCATTAGTACTACTCATTTCAAATATAGGTTCACCGTTACTCCTAAATCCACGTATACCTTGTATTGACGCATCTGGCGAGTTTACGGTGAAAAACTTAGTAAACATGTTTGAAACACCACGCTCCATCATCCATACATCATAAACTTCTTTCTCACCCTCTTTAACAACTTCAACCGCAACAAGACACTCTTTTAGCTTCGATATAACCACATTGTTATTATTAGCACGCGTTAAACTATCAGGAAGTGTTACTTCCATAAACTTTTCATTTGTCAAATCAAATGACACAATCATATTACACCCCTTGAAGTCAAGTGCGAACGTGCTAATACGGATACCATCAATAGCAAGCCAATAAATAAACCCATCTGTAACTACTTGATTCCACACCAGTTTAACCGTGTTACGCGGTTGATTGATATTAGGTATACTTCTCCAAACCCCTGAGCTTAATGTATAAACCTCAACTTTCCAAGGGGCGAATGTTATAGTGTCCGCGTTTAACAAACTGTGGTTAAACAAACTATCATTATATATAATCTTAACCACCTTAGGATCTCTAGAATGAGGACAAACACCAAAACCAATAAGAAAGTGATCACCGAGTTTTACTACATCAGGCACATCAATCTCAACTGATTTTCTAACAGATGGATTCCAGAAAGCAGCCATTTTGATCTTTTTTCCAGGTTCATTAGGGTTTGGACTCATGCTGTACAGGAAGAAGACGCCATGAGAGCTACCTAATATTGTTGGCAATCTAGGTACAGGTATAGGAACAGGAAATGAAAGCTTTTTGTGTGGAAAAGTGTCATCATCGACAAATGAAACATACTTTTGTTCAGAATTTTTTGAGACAGTGTAACATACTAACAGGCGGTGCTGATGAGTATGATTGAAGCTGTAATCAGAGATAAAATTAGAACTATCGATCACAGATTTCCATGGTTTTGAAACGGATCTGAACTGCATTAGTGATTTGATTGGAAGTCGTTTCATGATTTCCGCTTGGATTGCTAAAGGTATGTAGTCTGCCATGAGACTCGCTGAAATATAAAATTATAAATATTATTACAAGATAGAATGTTGAACGTTTCTGTGATCTAATAAATAATATATACACACCTAAATTTGTCGGATACTTGAAAGTTGCAAGGTAAACAGAAGCGATGTAGTACAGTATATAGTCTGTAACTATGGCGATTTCATTGATACCTAATTTGTCGATTTGTTCCAAATTTTGAAGTAAACAGAAGACAGATGTAGCTCCGTGAAGTCGGATCGGTGGGTGATTTCGATCTTCTCCAACTTCAAGGTTTCAATTTTGGGTTTAAAGGTTGAATGTAGCGTTGAATCGGCGCCGTAAGTGAGTACTGAGTGTAGTGAGTAAATTTAAGTTCTTAGAACAGCGAGTAGTGATTGAATAGGTCTCACTTTTCAGTTTGGGAAAATCGATGGTTTGGGCCACTTGTATGATGGCCCGTTAATATTAAACACCTCTGGTTCAAAGTTCAAACTAGTTTTAGTTTTAGTTTTAGTTTTAGTTGGGGGTGGAATCGGGTCAGAGATCGGGTTACAGGGCCGCCCAGAGGGTGGGCGAACCGGTAGAATTTTTTGGTGATTTTGAAGACAATTGGTAGAAAATGTGATTAAGTTTTTGTGTGATAATGTTATACGTATATATAAGAAATTTATTAATTATTGCTTTTTATTTAATTAAATGGTCAAATATGGGTCCAACGGTGGGCAAATATGGAAATGAGGGAGCGTGGGGCAATCCACAGCATGAAGGGCAACACCCCAATTTTGGGGTGGCTGGGCGGTGTGGGGCGTGGATGGTGGTGATTCACGCCTACTCAAAGGGCTTGCCGAGTGGTCTATCACGGTCGCAGGTGCTTCAGGTTAGGGCTCGTGTAAGGAAATGGACATTGGGATGGCGTATGACAATTGGGAGATCTGTTTGGGGACGTAACCGTTGCCTATAATGACGCTTTTTAACACAAAAAATAACAACCATGACAAATGGAATTCTTCCTTGTTATTGTCATGAGTGTGGAGTTTGAATCCCCAAAGAAAGAAGACATCCTATTCGGACAATTACATAAGCTTGAATGACAGTTTCTCAAGCAAATTCACCAATGTCTGATACACAAACGAAGACTCAATATTATATATATTATTGTTAGCGTTAATCTCTCTCCTCTAATTTCTCATTATAGACCGTCCGATTGATTTTAACTGAATTTTTATGAAATCTCAGCCCTATAAACTCTCCAGGATTCTTCTAGAAGCGGCAGTTCCCGGAGGTTACAAGCTCGCTTCTTCCCCGGACGGTTCTCCACAACCCTAAATCCACGCTAAGGAGCGTCTTCTCCTCCTCTCGGGTCACTCTTTATCCGCTCCCACTCTCACCTGGCCTGTTAATTCTCCTTTTTCCTCTATACATCGCAAAACACATTTTCTCTGTGATTCCGATCAAGCACAAACAAATTTGGGGGTTGGGAATGTTCTAAAATAAGCAAACGACATTCATCATCTTCACCGATCAAACACTCGCAGAGATGAAATCGTTGTTCGGC
>WOUH02036745.1:0-12643 GCA_009936405.2 Stevia rebaudiana
ATAGTGCCGTGTATGTCTTTGAACAATCTCAATCGCATCACGCCTCGGTGATTCCGCCGTCGGCCGGGGTGTGACACATAAGTTACCAGGAAAAAAAACAACCCATAAAACTTATTATTCGAAATTAATGCAGAGAAAGTATGGATGATTGAATTATTCATCGAATTCCGTCAACGACATAGAATCAAACCACATGGGGTCTATATATATAATGAGATGTTTCTCTTCTTTTGGTACGACATAAACCATGCATGTTCACTGATTTCATCACCATATGAAAAAAATCGTGTTGATGGACACTTTTCATTTATCAACCAATCATGTTTATGGGTTTCATTCTTCAAGCAAATGTCATGTTCATCCATCTTTAGTTAGCCAATCGTATGGTATTACACTTACCCTTCTTAGATTTCACCAGCGAATCTACCAGGGTCTCATTCACATTGATGGAATCAAAACTTCCCAAATGTCACAATTGAAATTTATATTTATAGTTATTTCAACTACTCAACAAGTGGCAAAGAGGTACATGAAACAATTTTGGAGGGAAAATTACTTCTATTAAATTAACACACACTATATTCAAATGAAGATTGAGGATTACAAAGTATTTATAGGGGTGTTAAAACGGTGCGGTAGGGGTGTGCATGAATTGGCTCAGGTCGGGTTTTAGCTAAACCAAACCCAAAACCAAAATATTAGTTTTTTAGGTTCTTGGGTTCTGTTTTTTCAGTTTTTGGTTTGGGTTAGGGTTTTTTATTTCGTTTTTCTACTTAGGCTTTAAATTTTTGTACTTACAAAAAAATCACTTTATTTAATTTTTGGGCCACTGACCCACTGTTACAATTTACAAGGATCAAACTCAATAAACTTGTTAATAAGTTTGTATGGCCCAATTTCATGCATAAAGACTTTCGTTTTTATGGTCCTAAGCATAAAATAAGTATTCAGCCTTTTTTTTTTTTTGACAAAACCAAATTTGACCCAAACCCGTTGGTAATTTAGAAAATTCATACCAATCCGTCAGTTTTATTTAGGTTCAGTTATTTGGACTTTTATTGTGTTTGAGTCGGTATTTTTAGATTCATACACACCCCTACTGGCTCCGGTGCGGTACCCATTTACAAGCCATCATGTCTATTGGGTTAATTAGATTCATACACACCCCTACGGTGTGGTACCTAGAATTTCAAAGAACTTACAAGCATTTCGATTTGCATTTTGTGTTTATGATAATTGTTGGATGCGTTTGCTGTATTGTTATGGCACGGACATTAAATTGTTGCTTTTAATTGTCTTGTGTCACTGCGTTTGTCAGTAATACTGATTTGTTTGCAGGTCTACTAGGGTTGTTGGTATTGTTTATAAAAAGCCTAATTAAATTCTCAAAGATTTTAAATATTAATGTTGAAAGTGCAAATTCGTGTTGAGAGCTTTTGTTGCAGGTTAGATTTTGAAGAGAGTGTTTATATGAGGGAGTCAAATTGCAAAACATAAGTGCCATAATAGTATTTTAATCGATTCTTTGAATAGAAAAACTGACATTGTAAGTTTTAGGGACTCAATTTACAAAAATAAAAAACGACATAGACTCAGATTATAACTTTCACTTGGTTAAGACTCAATCTGTCAAAACCTCCAAACTATATGGATGAAATTGTAATTTACTCCATTTAGAATCATCTAGTTCTTTCTTTCTACTTGTATCATAGGTAAGTTACATCACATATTTTACAGGATCAATTTTGGTGGAGCCTGCTTAGAAAATCATCACATAATTTATAGAAAGTACTTTTGACTTGAAACAAATTTAGAAATAATGATTTTCTCAAGGAGAGAATATGAAATGTTTTAATATAAGCTATTCAGAGTAAGGTACGAGAAGTAGAAGTGAGATACGTTTAGTCTAACTCTTTATTGTTTTTTGTTAATATGTATTTGAATAGTCGTTAGATTTATTGGCTAGTATGCTTTGGGTAAAAAAAAACATATTGAATATCTATCCTGGGTAAAGCAATCACTCGGTGTCGTTCAGTTGTCCGTTACTCGTAGTCTTTGCGTCAGATGTTGTTGTTCAGGAGGGTTTGACAACGTAACATACAGTCGTTGGCTTCCAACCCACAGGAGTATACGGACACTCATTCCGGATCGTGTGTTGGGAACAAGTTATTGACATTGTTGTTTATCTGGACCGTAGTTAATCGTCAATAATCAAACGTAGTTGAACATTGTTTATAAGAAGAATTCGAAATGCATTTTTAATAAATATATCCATTTTCCTATTGTGGATGCTTTAACCAAATAACCAATAAGTTACAACATTGAAATCGTAAACAAATGGAGGCAAACTTGGAAAATTTTCATCAAAACAATGTAATCTTGGTTTTGTAACTTGTGCTTCATGCACAAAAACTAGTTCCAATAGTAATCAACAATGTTAGCTCATTTCTAACCCATTTTAAGATCAACATGATCAAAGAAACAAATGAACAACAATTTTCAAAATAAAAACATCAAAAACCGTTTCTATTCAACAAAAACAGTACATAACAAGTGTCATGAGTTCAGCCTCAAACCGGCATCCTAAATCTACATTTCAACAGGTACTTAAACCGCGAATGCATCCAACAAAAAGCAGAAACATAACATTACTTTTGTGTGTAATTAGATATAATCATCGTGAGATTAACGGAAAAAGTTTAATTAATGCATGGGTGGGCGAGGTGCACGGGGACGAACCGGAGTTTTAGAAGGGCTAACCCTACATCATCATAAAAAAATAAAAATTAAAAATTAAAAAATCATGTCAACAATTTAATTTGGAATAATTAAAACTGAAAATGGGAAAACAAAATAAAAAACAAGAAGATTCACCTTATGGGCAATGATCCCAAAACCGCACCGCTACAGTTAAGTGCTGCAATCGCGCTTTCTGCCTGCAAAATTGAAACCACGATTTAAATAATAACCGAGGGGCCGATATATTAAATACGGGGCTGTTACGCACCTAACTTAGGTGTGAAACCATTCAAAATAACCTCATTTTGATTAAATTAACGTAGATTTTTAGCTTGAATCTTCTTTATCTAGTTATTTCCTATCAATCCATATAACTTTTCACTACTTTTTCTTCATCTTAGTTACAAATATTAATTTTAATTTTTATGTCTTCACATTTGTGTTAAATAAGTTAATTTAAAATATAAGGTTTTATGATGTGTTTTTTTGTTCGAAACATATGTGAAATGATGAATAATAATCAAGGAAATAAGATCAAAATCATTTTACACCTAAGTTAGGTGCGTAACAACCCCGCATTCACTTTCATGTGACACCCTTGTTAGGTGATTTCTCTTAATTGTATGTGAGAGTCGTGGAGTAGAAGGATAGAAGAAGTAACATACATGTGTCATAGGAGGAACACATCTAGCCTGATACACTAGTAGGTTAATATAATGTCTCTAATAACACTATTCACCATTTCAAAATTGTCAAATATATCACAAAAAGTACCCTTGTAAAATGTAACCTAGACCGGTAATCATAAATCAATAAAATAAAATGAATCTAGAATACCTAAGAATCAAATTAAACCCTTAAACGTCCCAAGAAAGAACACTTTAAAAAAAAAAATTAAAATGTCCTTGATTTACAAATAGTTTCTTGATAAAGATGAATTAAAAGCCGACGGACTGTTTTGTTTGCAAGAGTGGTTTTCCATTCCCAGCGCAGCGGAGGATCAAGGGAAACGAAACATTCATGAAAGTTGTCGGATCAGGCTTCCCAATCACATCAACGCTCCCAAAAGCCCCAATCCTATTTTTTCTGAGAGAAATGGAGCGGTGTCTAACACTCTTGTTTATTTTTTTGCGTGACACCCTTGTTGATTGATCTCTCTTATTTGTATGTAGTAATGGTGGCGCATAAGCATAGAAGAGGAAACACACACGTGTCATAGGAGGAACACATGTAACCTGATGCAATAGCCTGCTAATATTCTGGATTTAATAACATTGTTCACCAGTTCAAAACTGTCAAATTTGTTACCAATAAAAGTAACCTTGTTCTTCAATGTAATCAAGATCGGTAATCCCGAATCAATAAAATAATATGAATCTACAATCCCTAAGAATCAAATTTAATCCTTAACAAAGTCCAAAGAATAAACCCTACTTTGCAAAAAAAAAAAAAAAAAAAAAAAAAAAAAAATCAATGTCGTTGATTTACGAATAAGTTCTTAATTGAGAAAAATAAAAAAAAAATATACCGAACCAGAACCTTTCCGGCAGACTGTTTTGCTTGCAAGGGTGGTTGTGGATTGCTGGCGGTAGTGGAGGTCCATGTGAAAACGCAACACTCATGGAAGTTGTCCGATCAGGCTTCCCAATCTCATCAATGCTCCCAAAAGCCCAAATCCTGTTTTTTATGAGAGAAAGAGGGCGGTTTCAATCAGGATCGATGATCTGATCAATAAGTTATGATTTAAATCAATTGCTAGGCGGAAACAGGCAATTAATTCAAGCTAAGTATGAATTATATCTAACTCAATCACAAAACAATCACAGCAGGTAATCAATATTCAAGACATAATTAATAAGACAGTTAATGAACAAATGATACGAATATTCAAAGCATTTGATTGATTTGATCTTAATAATCTCAAAATTACAATTGATTGTGCGTGTAAAAGTGTGTGTAATTGCGTCTGAAAACCATATGCACTAATTATATAACATCCCTATTTATAGGCAAAATCAAACTAACCTAACTGCTTTAACTGTAAAGTATTAATAGAAATACAAACTTAACATCATATCAGTTATACATCTCATAATTGATGGCATTACAAGAAATTACATGAAAAAATCAAATTAAGTCTTTGATCGTCAGTAACAGATCATTTATGCATTAGAAGTGGTCTTTTATCTCATCAGCACTGCAACCTTTGGTCATCAGTAATACCATTTACTTTTGACACTTACTTAGAAAATCTCCAAGCCAATATCCCATCAGTACTACTACTGATAGTTTGAACGTCAGTACTTGTAAGATGTAGGTCAGTAATGTGATTGACTTAATCAGCAACTTTGGTAGAATCATCAGCACCATAGACAAAGTGTCCGCAATGGAGACTTGCATGTCGGTAATACTTAATACTTTACATTTAAGTGTTGAGTTAACACTTGACTGCCAATACTAGTCTTTCAGAAGAATATCAACAATCAAAACTTCATCAATATTACACCAGTATAATATCAACACTCCTCTTAACTTATAAGTAATACTCAATACTGATAAGTGTTAATATTACACTTCGACTATCGGTATTGATCCTATTGTTATTGCATCATCAATGGAGATTGCTTCATTAGTATTACACTTTGTCCTTTTTCAGTAATGCAGTTATGTTTGTCAGTAATACTGATTTGGTTATTAGTATTCCTTTTGACTTTACATCTTTAATCTATACAATGTCAGCGATCCTGTTTTCTACATCAGCACTTCTTTCTCTTTGATTACTTCCATTGCAACTACATCAGTAATGCTAATGCTGATTTAACTGTCCGCATCATATTCAACTTGACAATCCTGCACAAATAACCACTGCACTATAAGACAAACATATATGTTTACTTAATGACATATAAAAGCAGGTTTGCAGAAGACAAGACCATGATGTGTCATCCGTATTGAGTCTGTCAATACGTCCACATTTAACATGGATTTGAGTCATTTTAATCAATCATCAAAATTACTAATTGTTGAAACAAATAAGACAGAGAAGAGAAGAGTTAGAACTTTGCCATCATTAAATGTACTTAGCGAGATAATGTTGATAGTTGTGTTGAAAAGCTATCATTCTCAAATTTCACTTAACAATCTCCACCTGAGATGATGCTTCCAACACATATTGAGAAAGAGTTTTACCAGAGTTTCTTCAACAGACTTGATTACATTATCACCGTACATCATCAATTTCTATCACAAACCATCTTAACACAACATCTTTCATCACAAGTCAACTTCTTCCTTTACATCTAGGCTAGTATCATGCAATTAACAAGTTATAATGGATCATCGGACTCAACAATTGGCGATTTGGTTTATATAGTTAGTTAATTAATGGTGAAAGTAAGTTAGGTAAAATTATCCAGTCGGCCTATATCATACAAACAAAGACAATTATTAGATTAACTCATCAACACCCTAAATGAATGGAGTAGGTTTCCTGTCGGCCTAACCTATCATGTAATTGATGTGTTGTAAAACACATGACATTGTACGTTGTAATTTGAATCGTTTTATTTTATAGTTTTTGTAGTTTTATCTATGTTTTGTGCATATACTTAAATTCTTCACATTTCTCAAGTGTTTGTGTTAAGAACGGTGATTTGGAGCTTAAACGTACAAAGAACGAGCACCCGAGAAGAAACGAGACGGAGATACGAAACATAAATGAAAAATCTTGATTTCCAGCCAGCCATACGTCACGTAGCTTCGCCTAAGAAAAGCATCTGCGACCACCCCGACTATTTTGTCCAGGGCGATACGCGCAACAACCACCTCCGCCGCCGTGCGATATGCCGGCGCACTCAGAACCGAGAAAACCTTAATCTACTAAATATAAATAGAATATGATTTTTAGGTGTTCGGGTTCGACTTCTTGAGCAATTTTGTGCGATTCAAGGTGATATAGCAGCTGGAAGGATCAAGTTTGGAGCTTGGGATCGTTTAGGAGCATAATTGAGTTTGACCAGAACATAGTTATACTTTGTTTTGTTGAATTCTTGATTGTTTCTACTCTTTTTCTCTTTTAAACGAATATGACAATTTATTATATGAGTTATATAAAGATTTTGATTACAATGCATGGCTAAATTCGTATTAGTTTCCTAGGTGAATGGTGATTGCATGATTTCATGTTTGTTATGATGATTTGGACTATCATACTTGTTAATTCGATGTAATCAATTAACATACATCTAATAATTAACCATATAATAGTAGGTAATGGTAATTGATTACTAATTCAAGTCTAGGTCTGGTAATAAATTTATAAAAACGATCAAACTAACACACAACTACGGCAAGTGTACCGGTCGAATTGCAGTGTGAAGTGAAAGACCGATTATCGTCCAAGGACTCACGAACAGAATCAAAGAACACTAAAAAATTAGGGAAGGTCTTGCAACTTAGTCAAACTAAGGTCAAAATGGTCAATTCACTAACAAGTAGTCAAAAGTCAACAAAAGTCAATCTAAGCAAGCAAACAAGCAAATATTAAGCAATAAGAGAAAGAATAGTTACATAGGCTAGTATCATGCAATTAACAAGTTATAATGGATCATCAGACTCAACAATTGGCGATTTGGTTCCTATAGTTAGTTAACTAATGGTGTAACTAAGTTAGGTGAAATTATTCTCCTGGCCTATATCACACAAACAAAGACTCCTATTAAATTAAATTATCAACACCCTAAATCAATGGACTAGGTTTCCTCTCGACCTAACATATCCTATAATTGATGTGCTGTAAAACACATGACATTGTATTTTGTAATTTGAGTCGTTTTATTTTATATGTTTATAGTTTTATATAGTTTTATCTATGTTTCGTGTATATACTTAAATTCTTCACCTTTATCGAGTGTTCATGTTAAGAACGATGATTTGAAGCTTAAACGTACATAGAACAAACACCCGAGGAGAAACGAGACGGAGATACGAAAGATAAATGAATAATCCTGATTTCCAGCAAGCCGCCCGTCGCGTCGCCTCGCCTCGCCTAAGAAAACCATCCGTGACCACCACGGCTATTTTGTAAGGGGCAGTACACGCAATAACCACCTCCGCCACCGCGCAGCACCCAGAACTGAGAAAACCCTAATCTATAAAATATAAATAGAAGATAATTTCTGGTTTTTTGGGGTTCGACTTCTGGAGCAATTTTGTGCGATTCAAGGTGATATATCTGCAGGAAGGATCAAGTTAGAGCTTGGGATCATTTAGGAGCTTAATGGGTTTGTCTATAACATAGTTATACTTTGTTTTGTTGAATTCTTGATTGTTTCTACTCTTTTTCTGTTTTGAACAAATATGACAGTTTATTATATGAGTTATATGAAGATTTTGATTACAATGCTTGGCTAGATTCGTATTAGTTTCCTAGGTGAATGTTGATTGCATGATTTCATGTTTGTTATGATGATTTGGACTATGATACTTGTTAATTCGATGTAATCAATTAAAACACAGCTAACAATTAACCAAATAATAGTCTAGCTAATGGTAATTGATTCCTAATTCAAGTCTAGGTCTAGTAATAAATTTATAAAAACGATCAAACTAACACACAACTACGGCAAGTGTACACGTAGAATTGCATTGTGAAGTGAAAGACCGAGTATCGTCCAAGGACTCACGGACAGAACCAAAGAACACTCAGAAACTAGGGGAGGTCATGCAACTTAGTCAAACTAAGGTCAAAATGGTGAATTCACTAACAAGCAGTCAAAAGTCAAACTAAGCAAGCAAACAGGCAAATATCAAGCAATAAGAGAAAGAATAGTTACATAGGCTAGTATCATGCAATTTAAAAGTTATAATGGGTCATCAGACTCAACAATTGGCGATTTGGTTTCTATAGTTAGTTAATTAATGGTGTAACTAAGTTAGGTGAAACTATTTTCCCGACCTATATCACACAAACAAAGACTCCTATTAAATTAAGTTATCAACACCCTAAATCAATGGACTAGGTTTCCTATCGGCCTAACATATCCTATAATTGATGTGTTGTAAAACACATGACATTGTATATTGTAATTTGAGTCGTTTTATTTTATATTTGTATAGTTTTATATAGTTTTATCTATGTTTCGTGCATATACCTAAATTCTTCACATTTATCAAGTGTTCATGTTAAGAACGATGATTTATAGCTTAAACGCACAAAGAACGAGCACCCGAGGAGAAACGAGACGGGGATACGAAAGATAAATGAATAATCCTGATTTCCAGCCAGCCGCGCGTCGCGTAGCCTCGCCTAAGAAAAGCATCCGCGACCACCCGACTATTTTGTCCGGGGCAGTACACGCAATAACCACCTCCGCCACCGCGCGATACGCGGGCGCACCCAGAACCGAGAAAACCCTAATCTATAAAATATAATTAGAAGATAATTTTTGGGTTTTTGGGGTTCGACTTCTGGAGCAATTTTGTGCGATTCAAGGTGATATAGGTGCTGGAAGGATCAAGTTTGGAGCTTGGGATTGTTTAGGAGCTTAATTGGGTTTGTCTAGAACATAGTTATACTTTGTTTTGTTGAATTCTTGATTATTTCTACTCTTTTTTCTGTTTTGAACGAATATGACAGTTTATTATATGAGTTATATGAAGATTTTGATTACAATGCTTGGCCAAATTCGTATTAGTTTCCTAGGTGAATGTTGATTGCATGATTTCATGTTTGTTATGATGATTTGGACTATGATACTTGTTAATTCGATGTAATCAATTAAATTACAGCTAATAGTTAACCATATAACAGTCTAGCTAATGGTAATTGATTATTAATTCAAGTCTAGGTCTAGTAATAAATTAAAAAAAACGATCAAACTAACACACAACTAAGGCAAGTGTACCGGTCGAATTGTAGTGTGAAGTGAAAGACCGAGTATCGTCCAAGGACTCAAAGACAGAACCAAAGAACACTCATAATTTAGGGAAGGTCATGCAACTTAGTCAAACTAAGGTCAAAATGGTCAATTCACTAACAAGTAGTCAAAAGTCAACTAAAGTCAAATTAAGCAAGCAAACAAGCAAATATCAAGAAATAAGAGAAAGAATAGTTACATAGGCTAGACAGAACCAAAGAACACTCAGAAACTAGGGAAGGTCATGCAACTTAGTCAAACTAAGGTCAAAATGGTCAATTCACTAACAAGCAGTCAAAAGTCAACAGAAGTCAAACTAAGCAAGCAAACAAGCAAATATCAAGCAATAAGAGAAAGAATAGTTACAAAGGCTAGTATCATGCAATTAACAAGTTATAATGGATCATCGGACTCAACAATTGGCGATTTGGTTTCTATAGTTAGTTAATAAATGGTGTAACTAAGTTAGGTGGAATTATCCTCTCGGCCTATATCACACAAACAAAGACTCCTATCAAATTAACTTATTAACACCCTAAATCAATGAACTAGGTTTCCTCTCGGCCTAACATATCCTATAATTGATGTGTTGTAAAACACATGACATTGTACCATCGCATAACATGTGGTTCCCGGCTCCGGTTTCATCAACGGCTTAAAATGCCTGAGCCCCACCCCATCTAATTTGATCATTGGACAGTTAAAAACATTCATATCACCGTTGGTTGAATAAAAAACCAACATTTTTGTATATAAATATCACACTATTGAACTCATTTATTCAACCTCTTTCTCTCTACATCATCTAAAACTCCCTCTTAAACACCCAAATGGATCTAAGGAAAAATCCTACCTAAAAAAAAGACCAAAAAAAAAAAAAAAATCCAGCTCAAGGTTTGTTTGGCTTAACCGGGTTCGAACTCTCGTTCTCAACCGTCACTACGGTTACTCTCAACAACCACCACCCGGTTATTCTCAACATCCTCTGGCTCCTGGTTATTATCAACAACCACCCTCATTCTAATATCAACCACCTCACTGTTCTACTATATTGCACCACTCTCGCATCATTAACAAACAATCCCCCTGTCTCGAACGATTTCCCTTGATGACGACTTCAACCCATTTGAGTGTGATGATTACTAAGTTCATACCTAAAATGAAAACTTCAAAGCACAACAACATTACTAGGATGAACAACAAGAAGTCAAGGACAACCAACAACGTGGAAAACCAGATTTTCCAAATAATGCGCCTTGGTCCCAGGATGAAGTTAAATCCTTGTGTAAGGTTGGCTAAATATATCTGACGACGAGGTGGCCTATGATCAACAAAAAAGCCAATAGTTTTTAGTTGCGGGACCTTGGTCACTTTTCCTACACACTTGGTGGAACAACCCTTAAATATCTACCAAATCAGTTCCAAGTAGTCTACTATAAACAAAAAGATAAAAAAAAATTCAACTAGATCCATATTCACAATGATAATTTTATTTATATACTAAAATGAATTTATTAAAATTTATTTTAATCTATTGTAATTTTTATAGTTATATTTTTGGGCTCATCGATAGGCGAGTGGGTTCGTCTAACAACGTACGACATTATGGAAAAAAACCTAAGCTCAATAACGTGCCACTGACCACAAAAGCGGTTTCAACCTCGTCTAAGCTTGTAAATTGTCAAAGATCACCCAAAATGAAATCAAATCCCCGCTATGGGTGACGAGTTTCAAGAACAATCACAACCCAACAAAACTTGAGAACATTCAGGTTGAGAAATGAGGATCAAATGATCCTTTGAATTTCCAATTCGATCTTAACGATGACTCACCGACCGCCTGTGACATTCCGTCTATTTTCAAGGTATATTTTAATAAAAATATTATTTTAATATTTCATACAAACAACATTATGTGTATATGTGATTATATACGTATTACAACAACAACATGAAACCCGTGACAATAATTGACAATTGGAATAAATTGTAATCACGGTTACACAAACATTGACAAATTGATTAAATTGCAATGAAAATGATATATATATGTGAATATATAAATAACATATCAATAACAAGAAGAATCGAATGACAATTGTTAGCAATTTGACTAAATTGCGGTAAAAGTCAACAAAAGTCAACGACAATATCCGATTCGCGAAACTTTAGCGGATTGACCTAATTGGAAGGTCAAATACCTCAAACCAATGTCAATACATCATATTAAGTTGAGAATCAACAACGAATTGCAAGAAATCAAACAAATTAGAAAATTTCACAATTTAAGAAATTTAATCGCCAAAATTAGCGAAAATCGGTAAAAACCCATAATCGGTAAGCATCCCGACTCACAAATCATACAATATGTATATATATATATATATATATATATATATATATATGTATATATATATGTGTATAAGACAGAAATTGATAATGTATATATGTATTATACATAATTATGCAATAATTATTAAAAATATACATGATTTATAAAATTTAATTCAAAATTCTACCACCACAAGTTTTACCAACCAGATATTTCACCCAAGCAGCTGAGTAGCCACATTGGGATTGATCCCAAACTCAATCTACCTAATCAAAATCCATTCAATTCACCAAAAGTTAAAAATTCAAGCCTTTGAACACTTCTCTGCCCTCAAAATTCGTCTCCCTCAAAACCACTAGAAATCCCACCTACAAATGCTTTCAATAACTTAGAAACAACCTATCTAAAGGTTCCCATGTGATTAATCTATCCAATTCCATCCAGAAATCAAACTCAAGTTGCAAAATTCAATATTCTGCTCAAAACCCCACTAGATCAAGGTATGTTATATACATCAAATTGATCATGGATTTTGATTCCAATATGTTAGATATTTATATCTAAGTATATCTGCACAATTTCAGATCCTAATTCCATCAAAATCAAAAGTTGGATCATTGACTTCAAAAAGTCAAAGGTGTTCTTGATGAACAAAA
>WOUH02036765.1:0-12641 GCA_009936405.2 Stevia rebaudiana
TCATATAGTTAGCAAGTAGTTTGGGACAAATAGCTCAGATCAACATAGTTCATTTGCTCAAAAGATAGTTCATAGATAATAATTTAGATAACAATGTTTCACCCCGAGTTAGTTAAAATAGTAAAAGTAGTGAAAAGGGGCTATGTAACTCACCTCGCGTTTTAGAGTAATTTGATGACTTCGAAAGTCGTGCACGCGAAAATGAGCCTAAACAATCCCTATAATACAAGGATTTATTTAGTGAAATGGATTTCCTAAGTTCATGAGATTATATATATGTTTTATGTTTAATTTGATTTGGCGTTATATAGATATCGGTATTGGTCATGTATTTATTTGACCCATTTGATATTATACTCCAGTTCAGTCCCCAAGTTTCGTAAAATGACAGTTTTGGTTCTAAACTTTGTAACAACTTTTCAGAATTTACAGTTTCAGCCCCTGTACTTTCGCAGGGTTTTTGACATAGCAAACATTTTTATATAAATACAAAAAGTTCCAGTCTACTATTTTAATATGTTTTGAACAACTTTCATGTTTTATATTTTCTGTGATTCGAACTCTAAATAGGTTAAAAACAGTGATTAAGTTTGAAAATGTAAAACCGACACTTAAACTTGTTTTAGTCATTGTGAACTCATACGGTGGAGTTAGAGGTCGTACAAGTAGGCGTTGGAAAGCTGAGATCATGAACTTAATCATGGTCTCTGATTTTGCACGATTTGGACTTGTCTCGACCAAGTTATGGCCGAAACAAATCTCGGACAGAAGGTTGTTAAAGAGTAGTTTTCATGTTTATGTATTTTGAGTAGGTTTTTGCATAGTTCATGATTATAGAACTTTGTTTTCTTGTATTTAACATCTAGATAAGTTATATTTAGAGATTAAGAGTTTAACAAAGGTTTCCTTACGTAAAACAAGTAGGGAGAAGGCGAGAATCTTCAAGAACCAGGAATCTTCAACTCGAATTCAGGAACAAAACTTCATTGTGGTTGGGTTATGATCAAAGGAAGGTTGCATGAATGATGATACTTGAAGACTTGAAGAACAAAATACAAAGGAAAAATGATGGGAGAAAGTTTCTGCCGTATAGAAGAAAGATAATGGGGTGAGGTGAGTGATAGGTTTGGTAAGGTTCCATACTTATAGTAGATTGATCAGGATATGGGTATGGTTCCTTTATTTCTTTATTAGATTTGTTGTACACTGAAAGATCTTCACGTATCCGGATCTTGAATTGTTAGTTTGATATGTTCGAATGGTTAAGTGTTGTTCGAAAGGTTGAGTGTTGTTCGTATGGTTAAGTGTTGTTCGAATGGTCATGTTGGTGTTCGAATGGTTAAGTGTTGTTCGAAAGGTTGAGTGTTGTTCGAATGGTTAAGTGTTGTTCGAATGGGTATATGTTGTTCGAATGGTTTTTGTTGTTCGAATGAGATGTGTTGTTCGAATGGTTACCTGTTATTCGAATGGTTTATATGTTCGAAAGGTTAGTTATTGTTCGAATGGGTTTATTGCTTGTTCGAATGAATGGTTTGTTTGAAAGGTTTATTATCCGTTAAGTCTAAGTTAGTTATCCCGAATTAAAATGTAACTAGATTTATCACGTCTTGTGTCGCGGCATCAAACTCGTTTACAATTTGAGTTTTGCACGTCATGTCACCGTCTATTTAGACAAGTCCCACTTATATATTTTTAATTATGTAAGCAAATAAGATCATAGTTCACGTATATAATATAATACGTATAAATGTACGTACAGCGTAAGTCAAATGCTGATGTGGAAATTGACGGGTGTCACAAAATTCCAATAACCCTATGGTAAAAGATTTGTAGTGCGACGACATTGCTCCACAATGTACGTGGGGTTAGAGTTTTCTCCTTGGGTCAGCACCGGGCTTGGTCACGTAGCGTTAAACTAACGGTAGACGGTTGCAATCTTGTCCTTGGGGCGCCACCCCGATGACGTTAAAAAAACAGTAATCAACTTTTCTAAGTGTTCCAATTAAGTCACTCAAAATTTTATTGTTTCTCTAAAGTGGAAAAAACAACCTTTCATTAGTTGTTCTAATCTGATATACGCTTTTAAAATCTTAAAAATTTATTAACGAAAATGAAACATATATGAATCCTGATTTAAAATAAAGGAATCTTTTTTTCAATTAACTTAAATTATAAGGCAATTGTGAAAATTAAATAATTATAAAAAAAACCAACAAAGTCTAATAATTGTAAAATTTTACTCAAATTAGGAATAAATTCACTAAGCGCTTTTATATAGATTTTTTTTTTATTACCAGTAGTTATAAAACAGAATATAAATTCAATATAAAGCCGATGTACCAATATCCATTCCAAACCTAAGCCTATGTTTTATTCTTTGACATAAACAATCGAAACCCAACTTCAACATAATAAAAGGAAAACATTTCAAGACTAAGATGACAATTTAGCTGTCAGATTTGAGGGTGTGATCAAACGGTTGATCAATTAAACAAGATTCTTCACTTAGTCACTAAGAGAGACTGAGAACAAACTCAATGATACCCTTTATAGAAAAGAAATGAAAGAAAATGTAAAGCATATAAGGAATAGGGAATAGATATTACAAAGATTAAAGCCAAATATATTATATGGATTATAAAGATTGTTCATATCAGTACGTTCTACGTACAATGCTTGACAACATTATACCTATAGAGATTTAAAGCCAATTATATGTAGTAGATATTAGGGTAAATGGAAATTGAATCCGTAAGCCCGTGGATCAATTAAGAATCGTCGATCACATTCAGATTAAACAATTAAATATGATGGTTCACTTCAAATTCTTTAATCGGATAAAACTCGATTGCTTGATTTGAAAAACAAGTATGATTTTTTATTGTGAATTTCTTGAACAAGTAGTCTTTTTGATGATATGAATATGATCATATACAAATCGTAGGGAAACTGCCCTAGGGCAGTTACAAGTTAGTTTTTGTCTCAAATGGTCTCTAAACTTTGTAAAAATTTCATGCTACGGTAATTAGAAATTTACATTTCTAATGCACTTTTAACATAACACTTTGAAATTTGTCACAAACGGATTTGCCCCTTGGACCTCGTCAGAGGCTACGGCCGCCTGGACCCTACTACTAGGGGTTGCCGCCCCCAGACCCACGTGCTAGACATAATAAACTCAAACAAGTGTGCACTCGCACCCGACTTATTTCATAACTACGTGTCTTATTCGACAGCCTAAGTTATTTACAATTACACCAAATTATCCAACATTATAATCATTGTTAATGTTCAGATCCATACAAGCCACTGATTATAAACTAATGCTAAACCGCTAAACACAACTATTGGCAATTTACAATCCTAGTACAAGACCCTATACGTAGACTCCTGATATTCTATTATAACTGATTTTCGGTTATGAACAAAGGTGTGCGCACTAACTCTATACCAATCAAAATTCATAAGTAAAAACATTCTACTCAACAGACTTCAAATATTCAGATTAACAAAGGCTAGTAGTAATTCACTTGTTATGTAGAAACTACTAAATCCATGTAAGATCACTTAAGAGTTGTGCTCACCAAAATTTAGTCTATGCACTTGGTTTTTCTCTTAAAAGTCCAATGCTACCAGAGACTTAGCATGTCGACAGCTCAGTCCATGCCAAAGACTTATTCCAACTTAACGCCAAAGGAATACTCTATAGCCAGATCAACCGCTCTACAAAATGTTCAAAGTGCTGCCGATGAACAAAGTTCTACCGATAAAGAAGTTTGTTGATAATTTACATAACTGCCGATAAGCTGCAAGAGTATCTGCCGATAAACTGCAGCTGCTGAGGATGCATCTTCTATATGAAGTACTTCTGAACAGTTGACTTGACTATTTTGCTAACAATCAATACATTCTTGTCACTGTTTCTGTCCTCACTGTGACAAACATTAATGTATCATTAATAGAAGATTTGATATCATTTGCCATTAATGTTTGATATACTTCATAGTTTAGTAGAACATCGGCCTCAAGGTTCGTGACAATAGTCCAAAATTAAACCTTCGTACGTTACAATATCGAATATATCTTCTGTGTGTGTTCCATTATTGTAAGTGCTTGCAAAGGTTATCCTATGACCCCATGTCGTAGGCTATACAATTTGTTAGTAGTTGGTAGCACTCTAGAAGTCATGGGTCTATATCTGATTCACTGATTGTCATCCAATATTGAACCATCTTTCATTTGGTGACCTTAATTTAGTAGTTCAAGTGCCAACGATTCTGTATTAATTTTTTTTTTTATATCCAATATGACTTTTTCTTAGTGTAGAAAGATTCTAACTTTTCTTCTTGTGACCCACCCACTAACCTAAAGGAAATGCTTATGCTACTATATATGTACTTACAATCAATTGTAACAAATATATATACATGAGTACTCTTGTCGTGTGTCAAGTTTGTCATCCATGCATGATCCATTTGCCGCGATGGCACCCACATGGAGAAAAGCACACGTTTTGCTTAAATCACCATACGTATACTCATGTGTAGACTTGTGCCAAAGTACTTCTCAACATTTTGTCACCTATAAATACTGCATTTACTTCGTGGTTTCATACACCAAAAAAACCTCGACGCTCATAGCCCTTTTCGAAAGAACCATCTACCATCATATAATTTTCTTCTCTAAGATCTTTTATTTCTCCTTAAAATGTCTCTTGTTGTCATTAAAGTTGGAGGTAGGTTGTGCAAGACCTATACCGGTAATAATGGTCAAAATCACTACGAGTATAGAACAGTGGATACTTTCAAAGAAGATGGTCATGACTACGGTGAGGAGGATTTTAACTGTGCTCCAACAGCATTGGAAATAGATGGCGATGATGATGATGGAGATTACGACTTTGCTCCGGCTGCATGAGTGGAAGGACGTGTAACAATAGGAGTAGTTATTAACATAACATGCTAGAAAAATTAATGTAATAGGGTCACACTGAGGAGGTGAGGGAAGATAAAATGATCCATTGATGTCCGTTCTCTTAGATTAAGTTTCTTGTATGAATTTTAAAAATGCTTCTAAGTTCTAAGGCCTATATATAAGATGCACTTCGATTTATGTAATTGTAAGGGTTTGATTGGTTACACATCTACTTATACATATGTGTATTTTTGTAAGTGATTAATTATATTATAATCTTTCGATATTCTGTACGTTGGGTGTAAGTACACTAAAAGGTTAAGTACTAGTTACAAATGATTTTTTTTAATTGAGGTTCTTATAAATTGTATGATGGGTATTTTGGTCATAACTGAATTATGTTTACATTTTGGGTGCTTAGTAAATGTTATTAGAAAAGTAGATATTTGTCACTAAGTTACAGGATTTTGGTAAATCCTTTAGCTTATTGACACGTGTCCACTTCCGTAAATGCTATTTAAGAAGCACCCAAAAACCAAATCTTTTCAATTCTTTGCTAAAAATATTTAACATATACTAAATGGAAAGGTAAATATTATCTTATTTTATAATTCGCAACCAAACTTTACGACCAAATTGTTTGTTTATTCATCATCGAAAGAATCATCATCATCATTTTGACTTGAGTGACCGTATTCCCATTTTTGTTGCCATGATTTCATTTGTTACATCATTTGTTTTTGAAAATCATTCATTTGTTGTTGTGTTTAGTGTTGTTGTTGTCTTTGAAATTCTTCCATTTATTGTTGTGCCATTTGTTGTTGTTGTTAGTAGGCCTCGAATTGTTGTTGCCATTCTGATTGACTTGGCCCCGGTTGGACTTGACTCGACGGTAGTAAAGGTGCATTTTTAATCGTTGGTCCAATTCCCTTAATATAACCACACCGGTGACCAAATACATTATGAAACACTTGTATTTTGTCGACCTCCTCATCGTCCGAGTGTTCTTTCAACCTATTACATTCGCCTACAATGCGGTTCTACAATAATAAACGATAAACCGGTCAAAATGGGTAAAATGTGTCATTTCACCTATAAATTGGATATTTTTTAGCATAGTTAAATTGTTATTGCTTATTTTTTTTTTACCAAAATTAACTTTAATTTACCATATAACATTTAGGTCAAACGGGTCCAATGGGTAATAAGTGGGTCGAGTGACTTACATAATCTGCCTCCGCGACCTCATTTATCCACTTGCCATCCTTCATATGCATTTCCCGAAAGTTTTCAACATAGCTACAGCAACCGCGATTAGTAACTTCACATTTAATCTAGACGATCCTCCATCAATGGTTTCATCATCATCAAATTAATTTTTAACTACCCTACTAATCCGGCCATGAAATAATTATATAAAGCTATCTTGAGTTTCATATTAAACAATGTTGGTATTTTAGGTATCATGAAATAAGTAGGTTTGGTCAATATGGAGAGCCAATCATTCATGTGATGGATTTCGCTAAGCGAAATTCTCTTGGTGTGGCGGATTTTAGAACCAGTGAGGCTAGTGCCAGCGGTAGTTTTGGTGACTCTCGGTTTTAAGGGAGGGTCTTTGTAGTGTAATGCTCTTTATACCCCCAACATAAAATAAGATCTAACAATCGAAATTTTGGGTGCCAGTGACTCAACGTGATATGATGGTTGCGCAAAACACAAGGACACAAATTGCAATTTACTCTTTTTTGACATGCTAGTTATACACCGAAAGTTACTTCATATATGCTTGATCAAATTAAAATGCATGAAAAACTGATGTTGTGTAGCAACCATTTACCTAAATAACAGCAATGTACTTCGACAACAATTGTGTACTTCAATAGTAACTATGTAGTTAGGTAGTAGTCATGATTATTGTTAGCGAATTAAAAAAAGCAGTAGCAAATTGTTGGTAGCAACCTAGTTACTAAGGATGCAGTGCTCACAATGTTTATAGTTTTGTATGTGTATAACTGTTGGCACTTATAACTAATTGTTTTCGTGAATACTTGCAAGGATTCTCTGTGTTGTTTCTCGTACTATATAACAATGAACTTCATTTAACTTACGGTACAAACGACGAGGTAAAAAATATTTATCTTTCGATCTCTTATTGGATTGAATTTTTGTAAGATCATTTGAGAGACTGATACTTGCCATAACTAATGTACAACATTTTGTTTTGTCCCACAAGTCCAAGTTCTGCTGAAGACGCAGTCTATCAGCAGAAGTCCTAATCTTCTGATAAACTGCTTCTACTTCTACTGAAGACGCAGTCTATCAGAATAACAAAAGATCTTCTAGTCCAGACTTCTACCAAAGCACTAGTTATACAAAAAGATATGCAGGCAGCACCAAACAAACGATGACGTAAAAAATATTTATTTTTCTCTTATTGGATTGAATTTTCATGAGTACCAACGGAATATTTTCATTGAAAAGTGTCTAATTAACACGATTCAAGAAGATAACCAAGCATACATTATTCACAAAACCTACATACAATACATGTTCCGTATCTAAACGGCTTTAAATTTCTTCTATGAAAACCATTGCTAAATCTATCACGGTCTCAAAAAGCAGACTTTTTCGTAAATAGTTTCCGTGAGTTTACAACAATATGAGTTTACAACAATTTTAGTTCACAAATAGACTTTTTCTATAGTAATGTTGCTTCTTGTTGTCATGGATTCCCAAGAAACCTTTTTCTTGGCTATAGTGTTTTTAAGGGGGAGAGAGAGACACATTCCCAATACTTTTTAATCAAAAACATCTACTCATATACCTTTTCTTGTTGTTACTCTAACTTAAGCATCAAAGGCATAAACATCCCACAATTTTCTCTTGACTGTAGATTCTCTTCTTATGTGGCTGCATTACATGTCACCCGTATCGCAACGCACGCCTTCACTTGCTCACTTGTGCATCAACATTGACGGAATGAGTTTATCATCTGCTCACAACTTTTCCTTGTCGATAAATATGAAGACAAAGTTTCCTAATCATATACTTCAAACCCAACCGTTACTTAGTAGCTAGCTCAATCAATATATATATATATATACTTTTACCAACATTTTTCAGTTCTTCAACAAGTACAAGAACTCTTAGCTGAAAATGTCACTAGTTTTCAAGAAAACCATTGGTTGGTGGTGCAAGAACCATTTAGATGGAAACAATCATGTTGCTAACAGAGAGGAATACGTGACAACATTAGATGCAAATGGTGATGATGATGATGGAGATTATGACTATGCTCCAGCTTCATCACTTGAAGGTGATGATGATGATGACAGTGGTTATGATTTTGCTCCAGCAGCCTAAATAGTCCCGATTGCAGTTAGTCTGTTATTAGGAGTTGTTAATTAAACGTATCCATAATAGTGGAAGTTGATAGAATAGCGAAAATGTGTGGAAAACTTAGTTGTGTTATCCTTAAGGCTTTGCTAAATAATCATACCTTAATTTGCTGACAAATGAGATTTGTTCATCTAATTAATAGTCCAAATTTTAAATTGTCTTGGTGATTACGGTTTTGTATATGTTTATTGCATTTAACTATGTAAATAGGATCCCATAGCTTTCACCAAATCATGTTGTATCAGTATTTTTGTTACGAAGCTAATAAAAAATGGGTATGTTTATTTTTGATTATTTGGTATTGTATTTGTAGACCACGTACAACAAGAAATGAAGTTAAAAGAAAGATATTAAGGAACCACAACCGGCGCAGCGCGTGAGTCCTTACTTCTGGTTGCTTTTAAACTAGATGACACTTATGCGTAGTGACGACGTGCATTGCCACAGAGACGTAACAATCTAGTTTTGCATAGGGGTGAACCTATTCGATCTTAAAAGAATTTGGCGAAAACTCAAATAGATTAGCTTACTTTGACACAACGATAAAAATTACGTGAGTAGATACGAAACCTTACAAGAAACGCAATATGCTGGCAATGGGAGACGTTTCATGAAAATAAAAGATAGAAAATATGTCAAAACTAAAAATTGTCAACAATCCAAATGTAAATGCAAACGCTAAACAACGATAAAAATGTAAAAGAAAATATAAAATAACAACAAAAAATATGCAATTGTCACATTAACCAATGATACCACTTAACATAATGACGTGGTAACATTGTATTTTCTATGTAGTTAATTTCTTTTTGTTTTTTATGACCGACTTTTTAGAGGGGAAATTTATTGTTGTAAAAGTTGTACGACTGAATTGCTACTAAAAATAGGTTGTTGCAGTCGGTCTTCGACATGATATTCATAATTTTATATTGTTTATGATTTTTTTTCAATTGAGTTGCAAGTGCAAAGAAGCAGTTGTAGAACTAGAGACCGTAAGTGGTCACTAATTCTGTTATGATTTTGGTATCAAATCGGTCGCTAAATTTGCAAATGGCATTTGCAGTCGCAAACTCCAGTCGCAATTGGCTAACTTCTTAAGAGTGTGACAGTATGCTCATTTTCTCTCGAGCAGACACCAAATCCTAAGTCATCCTTGTTTTATAAATTTATCTGATGCACTTCTCAAGATCCATGCCATCTCTACATTTTGAGTTCTTGTATTTATATCGATGTAAATGTTGGAGTTAATTCCGTCCCAAGAAAACGAGTTCGATAAACATGTAAAGATGGTAAATATCCAATGTAAATATTAAGGATTATTATAAGTAATTAGTTTATATTATTTTAGTAAGTTTAATCCTTCTTAGAATTTTAAGAAGTCAGTATTTATTTGAGTCTGTTTAGTATTGCTTTAGGCAGCAAGTTTATAAATAGATTGGTGTCATTGTAGGTGTGTTTAGAAAATATTAACAAGATAGAGTTGTGGGGAGTTTTCTACAAAAATCATTGGTGTTCAGTGTTCTTTAGTGTGTATCTGATGATACATTCTAGTTCCTTGTAAATTGTAATTTTTTCATCATATATACTCTGACTTTAAAACATAGCTTAATTTCATTATAACTTGATCATGTTAGTTCCCTGTTGAATATAAAACAATCATTTTAACTCATTGTTTATTTAACATATGAAAATAAGCTAAATTCAAAGTAATATATTTTTCAGTAATTTGAAAGTATTTATTAAATAATTAGAATAAAATGAAGTATACGAATACAAAAGGGAAAATTGTTAAAATATGGAAGTTTGACCAATTTATTACAAAAATAAACATGAAATCTGAAGGCTAAATTCAAAGAAAGCACAGGCTAAGTTTTGGTCAACACTCACTCACATTGTGACACATACATTTCGCTGGCTAATTTAGCCAATGCTTTTTACAAAAAGGAACCAATCAAGCATTGACACGTGTACTGTACAATCATGTTCCTTGATCAGGAACATGCTTTTTCCCTGACCAATCATTTTCTGACACGTGACACTCAATGTCCCTGGCTAAAAATTCAAAAGTACGGGCTAGTCGCCATTACATTTAGCCAGTGCTTTTTAGCCAGCGCTTTTTAAAATTTAGCTGGCGCTTTTATTTTTTAGTCGTCGCTTTTTAAAATTAGTCAGCGCTTTTTAAAATTTAGCCGGTGCTTTTCTGGGTTTTAGCCTTCAGATTCCATGTTTATTTTTGTAATAAATTGGTCAAACTTGTATATTTTGGCAATTTTCCCAAATACAAAACCATATATTCTAGGTAATATTTTTAAGGAAATGAAAAAACATAGTTGAAATATTTTCCACAAATAAATTTTGAACAAAAATTAGAACATTGATCAGACCTGGTTTATATGTCATACAACCATGTTGATTAGTATTTGTGGACCTTACTATTCGTTGTTCAAGACTACTTTTAAGATCCACACATGTATCACGTTTTTCTCTCCATTTGACTAGTGCAAAATCCTACCCTAAGATCACCCATATCCCACTTCTTTCCTTCTTCCTTGAGTTTCGTTTCGATAGTTCCATCGGTCATCTTTTTTACCAGCTAAGCCTAGACAATGAAACCAAACAGGAATGATTCGGTTTACTTCATTTTCAATTGTCGATGATTTGGTTTTGGTTCAAGTTTGATTAAAAACCGTTACTAATGGTATGACAAAAAAATGGTCCAAACCAAAGCAAATTATAAACAAAAAACACCCCAAAAGAGTAACATGAAATTTGAACAATATTTATAGGCATTTATGCTACATCTTCTTTGTACTTCATCATATTCTTAATCTTTCTACACCTATTGTGGTTCAGTTAAGAACTTTCAATGAAAATAATTTTGATTTGAAACTTTCTAATGAAAATACATATAAAGGAGAAACATAAGAAAAGTACTAAGATGTCAAGTCAGTTTCACATTTAATACATCAAGGTATGGTGTTTTCAAAAAAGTAGTTTTCAGGTGACGTGAAAAAACTAGTTTCAAGTTGCACACACGTCACACAACATTGAGATTTACTAATCCAATTCAAGATTATTCCAAATGATCGATGAGATTATGAAGAGATGTCTGAAACTTGAGTAAACCACAATTTGCATTCATGTAGTTTGGATGTTTTCCAACATTGAGTCCGCACCGTGTGGAAATTATGATATGCGTTCATGTGGTTTATGATTTTGATCGCTCGCATCCTCGTTATCACTCACCATCAAAATTATCAATCAAGCATTTGACCAGGGCGGGAAATGCTTGGATGATAATTTTGACGGTGAGTGACAGCAAGGATGCGATCTATCCAAAATCATAAACCACATGGACTCAGACCACAATTTCTACACAGTGAGGACTCAACGTGGAAAAACCACAAACTATAAGGAAGCAAATTGCAGTTTACTTTTTTAACATTTTTGTATATAATATTGTTGTAAAATGAAGTTAATGCAAATAAAAAAACTTACTGGGAAATATATTTCACTCACAATAAAATGCATTGTGATATGATCATAACTTTAAAACAAGAAATGATGTTATAGTTTAAGGAAAACTAGTGTTTTCACGCGTTGCAGCGGCATCGAAACGTATAGTAACTCGAATTTATGCCATCAAATTAAAACATGTGAACGAAGCATTGAAACATATTTCACTTGTATGAATGGCAGGTTGGTTTTGAAGATTGAAACATATATAAGAAACATTATCATGTCCCGAATGTTACGGTATGATATTTTAAACAAAGAAGTTAAATGAAAAAAATATTAAAATAAAAGGAAAAACAAAAGAAAATAAAATAGAACATAGCTTCATATAGTTCTGCTACCAACTCCACTAACAGAACATAGTTGTTTCATTTGAGAATAAAGATACATAAAGACTAAAGCAGGTCGGTGGGAAACCCAACTCAACGACGATTCTTTTTAAGAATATGAGATCGTTTTAATACAAAGATTTTTTTCGTGAGAAAGATAAGAAAGATTATGGGTTGTTGCAGGGGCGAACCACAGTGAGGGTCAGTGGTTGCCCGGGCAACTGCTGATTTTTTCGTCCGTAGTGTAAATTTCACGATTTCGACCGAAATTTTATATATATATATATATATATATATGCATGCCACTCATGAAATCCCTTAAAATTCTATATATATGTTATTGGCCACCCATGACCGACTTCTCAAGCACCACCACTGGGTTGTTGGTCAAACAAAACGGTTATTATTAAGTGGTTCAATGGTAAGTAAAATCATATTTAACTTGACATTTTTAAAATAAAACCATAAGATGTTACTAATTCT
>WOUH02036776.1:0-12641 GCA_009936405.2 Stevia rebaudiana
ATGGTTGTTTTAGTATAATATGTGTTGGATGTTGAACCGGTTGACTCGATCCTGCATAGTTGAGCAGTTGACGTGGCAACCCGCTTACGGACCGGTCGGAGACCGGGGGCCGGGAAGTGGGGTGTCACACCACGCGTGTGGATGACTCATCGGTTGAGTGCCACGTGGTGACGCGTGTCACTGCGTTGTACTGACACGACTGGTTAACTTATTTTCCCGTTTCCCACTTCGTTCAGACTCCGTTTCGCGCGCTTTTTTTTTCTACGTTTACGATTTTCCATTTCCTATCTAACCTCATTGGTTTCATCTCCCAAGGAGTAATCGAAATTTCGCTTATACTCAAATGAACTGAAATATGATTTTAAATGTAACAATAATCTTTATTTCACATAATTACTAAATTACATTATGGTAATAACTAGATTACAAATAGTACAAGGTCGAATTCTGATCAGAATGACATCGGAAAACAACCAGTTGTTATACCTCACCATATATATATATATATATATGTACACATGTGTTACACAGTGTATACACATACTAAGTTGAAGGGCCCAGATTGAATTTCCTATAAATGAAGGGCCCAGATTTAGTTTTTTGGTTCACATAATACACATCACATATATATATATATATATATAATTATATACTATATAAATATATTTGGGTTTTTCGGGTTTTAGAAACTTAAACCCAAACCCAACCCAAACCCGTCGGGTTGGGTTTGGGTTCGGTTATTTCGGGTTGGAGTTTTCGGTTTTTTCGAGTTTTTCAGGTTCGGGTTGGGTTTTTTGGGTTCTTGCACACCCCTAGTTATAGGTATTCAGTCATGAAACGTATTGGTATCGTCTCGTATCGGTACCGAAAGTTTTTTGAAAAGTAGATGCCAATGCCAGTACCAAATCTATAGGTACGGTCCAGATAGTCGGTACCAATTGTTCATCTCTTTGCTCATTAAACTTATTTAAGTATAGCCCAATTTTATTGTTTAAAAATTAATGCCAGTTTGATAGTTTATTAATAATTCAAACTATTTAATAATACATTACTAATAAGCTTCATTTTATTGATCTGGATAGGTATAATCTTGATGATCATGGATTAAGCTGATGAGCTTTCCAAACATTTTGATTATGCTTTTTAAAGAATTTGAATTTTGTGAATTCGGTAGGCGTTTAGTAATTATATTTTGTTTAACTTATTTTGTTTAGTTTCTAAAGTGCCAAATTTGAGTCCGACTTTCAAGTGTCGTATTAAATTTCAAATTAAAACCAGCCAAAACTAAACAGAGCCCACATGGTCTATTTTAAACCAACCCGAGTACAAATGTACAAGGGCTAATAGTTATCGGTTTTGGAAATTCAAACTAAATTGTGCCGCTTGGTTCGGTAATGAGATGAGCACGAGCAGACCCTTCCTTGGTTAAGCGTAGCTTTTGAACAATCCTACTGGTAACTAGAAATGATGGTTTGGATGATAAAATATGAAATAATGCGTAAATACATGCACTAATGCATTTACAAATTCATATATATATATGGTTAGAGTTAGAAAGGTGTTCTATAAACTCCAAATATGTGAACCAAGGTGTTCTATAAACTCCAAGTATGTAAACCTACACATTTACATTTACTAGATATACCTTAGTAAGAGCATGAATCCGAGGTTAGAGACCCGTTACACTTGAATTCAAATGATCATATGTCGACATGATGTGACACAACAAACATGTCTTAAATCCGGGTTAAAAACCTAAATGTTTATTTACATACACATACAGAAAAATATGTCTTAGATAAGGTATAAACGAGTTGAGATAAGTTCAAACTTGCACAATCATTACTTTGGCTCTCTTAATTTTTGAGAGACATTTCTAAAGCTCGTGAATACTTTTTCTAGCTCAAGCTTGACTAAGACTCTCTACTTTATCTCTATAAGAACAACGTCCTTCGATGTGTGAAGTGGAGAGAATGGATGTCATAATTGGGGTTTTGACTTTTGAATAAGACAACATTTTTCATTTTTTTTGTTCATATATATTGAAAAAGTATGAAGAATGAGAGGTGTGAAGTTTTTTTTATCATCCTAGCGTCGAGCATTTTTTCTGCAAGACCTCCCCTACAGTATCGTTACCGAAGTAGAGTTTAACCACCATGATCGGGATGGATCGGTGTGGTTCCTCTACGCCTAGGACTCCAAAATATCGAACCATGAACGAAGAAAGGCATAAGATAATCAATTCTGACACCAAAGACTTTGCCTTTCTCATCCATTGGATAGATAGAGGGGGAGGGCATAGCTTTTCATTATTTGGTGTTGTCAAAAAGTTAAGCAATGGTTTTTTTTGTTTTGTTAAAATGAAAATAGATGGCGAGTGCCCGATCGAACTGATTGAGTCATGCAGGATAAGGTTCAAGTCTACCGGTATGCTAGGATGTCTCAGCTACATACATCATTATACTTCCGCTTTTTATATATCGGTATAGCTATATTATTTATAAACTAGGTACAGTTATATTATATTAAACTATAAGTTTCATGTATAATATAATAATTTGTCTATATAACTATTATTATATAAATATATATTTAAACGTCAAATAAAATTATGAACAAATTAAAGACTTGCTTAAACTCGCAAACATTTTGAATTCAATATGTAAAGCTTAGAAAAACACTATGAATCGTCATAGAAACCAAACAGTAACGTTTATATAACATTAAAACATAAAATATAATTTAAAGTGACAAAAAGGTAAAATCATATATATAATCATTATACTAGTGGGCTTGTTGACGACAATCCATACCCGTTAGACCATCCATTCCATGAAGACCCAAGACCCAGTGGATACCCGGATGACCCATTTCTCCCTACACCCGAACCATGAAGATCCGAAAAACAACCCGTTTGATCTAGCTTTGGCTTCACATCGTCTCCATTTATTAACTTTTCATAATGCTCATCATAGTACGACATCATTTCTCCAAATGGACTCGACCCATGGATACTACCCGTATCCATTCCGTACCCATCACTGGATGAAAAATAACTACCACCCTGATAGTCTCTGCTGCCACCACCAGTCGCCATGAAATCAATAGTAAGATCCTCAAACATGAAATGAGGGTTATCAGAGAACTGTACCGGTGATGATGGATACGAAAGTTGGAGACCGATCGAGTTCGAGTTCCGGCTAATGGTGTTTCTGTCGGACGCTGCAACATACAAATTATACATGTACATGAGGGCGGGTGACCGTTCACGACCCAACAATTTCGATATGTATTTTATAAGTACCATTTTTATTGTATACAAATTTATAATTTCATCTACTTTAAATTTTGGATCTATTAAAACATAAATTAAAAACTCAATCACAAAGTTTGAAATAAACCCAATAAACTCTCTAATTTATTACACATAAAGTGATTTAAGTCCTATAAGCTAAAAGCGCATAAGATATGTTAAAGTTTGAAATTAGCTCAATAAATTGTTGAGTTTGTTTTCTATGGGCCATTTATTTTTCTCGAGGCCCCAACATTTTTTGGATTCCCGGAAGATACTTTTTTTGTATACAAATTTATAATTTGATCTACTTTAGCTTTTGGATCTATTAAAACATAAATTATAAACTCAATCACAAAGTTTGAAATAAACCCAACAAACTCTTGATCTAATTTATTACGCATAAAGTGATTTAAGTCCTATAAACTTTTAGCGCGTATGATATGTTAAAGTTTGAAAAAAGCTTAATAAACTCTTGAATTTGTTTTATATGGCCCATTTATTTTTCTTGAGGCCCCAAATTTTTTTGGATTCTACCGAACAAGATAGATTCACATATGTTGATCAGGTTCATGGTTTCAGGTTGAACCGATTAACTCATGGTTTCGGGTTGAATCGACTAACCACTGCCGGTTTATTCAACGAATTAGATATAAAAACCCAAAACATGTTTTACGTACGTCTTGTTCATGTCATATTTCACATCTTGTAAAAAAAGTTGATGGAAAGGGTAATGTATAAATAAAATATGTATGAGTGGAGTTAATATAATTAAGAACTAACAAGCCAGAACAAATTTCGGCTTGTATTCGAAAATAATTTCATAATTGTTAATCTTTATATATGAAAATATTTCAAGAAAAAAAAAATACGTACAAATGGCTAACTTGTCCTGGTGCGAATGTAGTTGCTGTTGCGGTTCACGGCGGCGATTGTGGTGGTTGGTGGCGGACACGGACGACAGTTTCTTGTTCTTCCGGGAGACGCCGCCGATGGGGATGTTACGGATTGTGCCACCTTTAGTCCAGTATCGTCTACAAGACTTGCAGAAATAACGTGGTTGAGAAAGAGAATAGTTATTGTAGTAACAGAATTTGGTGTTGGTGGAATCACACCGTGGGCAATGAACCAGGGTCTGGTCTTGATCTTGGTCCTGGTCCGGTTGTGGTTTGAGCCGCTTTGCTGCCGGTGGCACCATGGGTTCGGAGGTTAGAGACATTACGGGGTTTGTTGTTTAAATGAGTTTTGGTTGCATGATGGAAATATAAATTTGGGTGTGTATAAGAAGGAAGAAAAAGGGGACCCTGGTGAGAATTGAGATCATCAGATGTTGTTGCCGTTGATGACAAGACCCGATATGTGGACCCGATGGTCCCATTTTTAGGATTCATTTTGTTTTCTTGAACCAAAAACTTTTATGCACTTAAATGAGTTTAGTTGTTAGAATTATTATCAAAGTGATGGTGTATCTTTTATACTATAGGAGAGGTTGAGAATTTAAATTCTTTGAGATGAAGATATAAATATAGATAGTTGGTTCATATATATAATAAAAAAGAGTAGGTTTGAAGTTAGTTTTAAGAAAATTAGTTTAGATAGATATGGTAAAATCATCTTGTACCACAAACATGACCCATGTATCACATAATTTAACCTAATGGTATATGATAAGCGGGTTGTTTACAATAAGTACATAAGTTTATAGGTTCTGGTTGTAACACTTTAAAGGAATTTTGTATCGGTATGTGATTATGTTCATGTTAGAGACTTTGATTCATAAGAAATGCCTTGTCTCATATACCATCAATACGTATTAAGTGCATTGGTTGTCTGTTAAAGAAAAGTCCGGATTTAAACATATTTGTGTCGAAATAACGTACTGTACAATTGATGACCTCCAAGAAAAATTACCTTTGTGAATTTTTTTAAGAGAAAGAAGATAAGACTTGTAAGGGGGTCTAATATTACACATGTTACATGAATCGCAAATATAACTCAAAACACCACTATTTTATTCTCCTACATTTTTTCACATAGTATAATACCATTTATTGATTATGACAAGACAGTTTATTTAGTTTATGTAATAATTAAAATATTGTCATATTTTAAAAGAACAAGTATTTTTTCCTCAAATAACATATATCTTTCATGAAATAACAAGCTCTTTGTGTTCATTATGATATTAACATGTCTAGCGGTCGTACTTATTCAGTGTTGTAATAGCTACATAGAGCCATGATAAATGTGATCATACTCTCACACTAGTAAGATGAAACGATGAATACCTTTATTTAAGAGTATATGTAATATGTGAGTGCGAGTAAGGGTGTTAGGCTGTCGCGTAAGTGTCACGTAAGCAAGTGAGTGAGAAGCAATAAACACGTCTAATAGGCAAGTGACGGTGAAGGTAGTGAGTAAAAAGTGAGTAGGTGTAGTGCTATATTGTAAATGGTTGGAAATAATTAAAAAAGATAAAAAAATCAATTTAGTCCACCACCACACGACTCTTCACACACTGGTGCCCCTCGCGCCCCTCTTCAGCTAGGCCAGCATGGTGTTTAAGGCATGACCGAGCTGAGATGGCACTCTCACGCCCCTCTCACCTCACCATTGCCACTGATCTAATACTAGCTAACATTTTTCTCACGACCTCTAATTTTTTGCATTTATAAACTAAAGTCTTATTTATTTTATATTTAACAACAATAATCTTATCTACTGCTAATTAATACTACAACATTGTCTATTGTATGACTCAAACTCTTAATCTAATAAATCGGAAACACCATTATATACACTATCATTTCTTCAGACAAAAAACTCTTTGTAAATTATTTTTAAATATTTGATTACATGCTACTTAGTACTTAGAGCATTCACAGGAGATTATTATATTATTCCATATAATTAACAAAAAAATATCATTTTTTTATACATTTGTCATTAGTTTTTATCTCCTCACCACTCATAATTACTCTAAAAAAATCAAAAAATGAAATGAGGATAAATAGTTTCTATCAAACATAGGAGTTGAATAGTAAAAAAAAAAAAGTTTGTGTGAATGCTTTTACGTTCCTAGTTTAGATGAATGAGAATATAGAATATATTGTTCGTATTCGTTTTCCCTGAAGTAAGATTCATTAAACTACTAGTTACATTCCTAGTTTAAACGAATCTTTTCGAATATGAAATCACGAACCGGTTACGTGATGAGTTGTCAAACCAGTGGAAAACCTAAATATCACCCAGCTAGCTAAGCAGGACCTCGGTGGTAGCTTCTAACAATCAAAGGCATATATTCTTTCTTAATAATTAACTTGTCGTGGAAAACATGTTATATGACATAAATATAAAGGATAAGTTAAGGCGATTTTATTATCAATTGATATGGTGTATTCGAAAGCAAGACATGTAATTTTTAAAAGATACATATGGTGTTCGTTTTCATCGGATGTTATTAGTTAAATAAATCAATGTTCTTTTATGGGTATAGTATTGAGAAAAAAATGGAATTTGACATGGCCAAATTGATGTAACCTTTTCTTTTAACTTAATCTGTAATTATCTTCTAGCTAGCATCCTGCTAGTTTGATGATTAAATAAAATAAAAATGACTGTTGAAAAAAAAAAACATGAATATTATTGTAGAGCAACAACATTACTATGTTTACGAGGAAGAGGTGAAGATGTGGCCTAGGTTTGAATCTTTGTTTTCAAGATGTTCCTTAACAACACTGAACAAGTAGCATGGGTCAGGGTCTCATATTGAGATATTGGGTAACAGTAACCAAGGAAAAGTGAGTGTTTGGGGTTGGGAGCTGGCTCGAATTCGATATGAGAAAAAATGAACCCTAGAATAATAATTAATTATGTAAATATTTAATTATATATTTTTAAAATATAAACAATTTAATACAAATAAAATGCTTGTGTATGCGCTTGCCGGCTGGCTTAAACTCGATATGTAAAACTCGCTTTGGCCTAGCGCTCGTTTATTAAATGAGCCGCAATGAGCTCGAGTTTGAGGATGAACTCGTTTAAGCTCGGGTCCATTCGAACTTTCAGCAAGCTAATCACAAACATATTAGTCAACTTATGTTACGAGACTAGTCCAAATTCCCATGCCACTTATCTTACCAGCCCAGTCAAATTATGTCACATTCTCATCATTAAATGAACTTACTTAAGTGAACTTAAGCTCAAGATCAAAACAATTTAAACTCGGTTTGATTCAAGGCTTTTAGTAACGTGATTTTGAGTAATCTATGAGTGACTCACCCGTTTACACACCATAGTTAAGGCCACTTAATTAATATATGAGCTAATATTGTTAAAACCTACTAAGCTTGGTGTAAAGTTATACAAAATTCGTCATTTGCCAACTGAAGCAACGTGTAAGAAAGAACTCATGATATTCACCCTCGTCGTTGTAGAAGAGTTTACTCCAGATCTTAAAACTAATATTCAAAATGCCACTTTAATGTGAATGATATATAAACAAGAGTTTAGACATGTGTCGTCGATGACCTCTTGTCTCATGACACAGAATGTTTATCCTCATTAAATGTGTATGTGTATGAGTCAGAAAATGGTAATACGTTAATTTTATCATAGAGCAAGTTAGGATTTGTTCTAATACCAATTAGTATATGAACAAAATTGGGTTTATTTATAGTTTACCATGTTATTGTTAGTTGTAAGTTGTAACTCTTTTGTCCATCTTAGCATCTTGATATTGTTGACTGTTAAACAAAATATTAAAGGCGAGCACGTCATTAACAATTTTTCTAAAGCAAAAAAAAAAGACTAACAACCAAAAAATTATATAGTGTTCGACTTGAATTTTTTTAAATTAAAGCTGAGATGGATGGATATAGTGGGAGCAGTTTGAGGGACATCAGGTGATGGATCGAATCCGGATTTAATCCGGGTTCGATTCTGATGAGGGGGCGAAGGTTTACCCATTTCACGGGTTTCTGCGCATCTGGTGTGGTCGTGGATTCTCACGGAAGTCGAATAGTCAACCTTGCATACAAGCCGCGAAATAAAGGGATAGACGTGAGAAAAAATGTCGTTCCGCCGTTCAAAAAGTCCATATGATATATTCGTAAAATGTTAATTTGGTAGACAATATGTCGATATCAATGTATATGCGCATGGGTGACAAAGGCTGAAGGAATCAGAAAACAAAAACGTCAGAATTGAATAGACCCATTGAGATGACTTGGAATTGGGGCGGTGGACAGGATCTAATATTATCCCCGAACCGTTTGCCAAAAAGTTCAACCTTCATGGTCCGTTGTGGGTCCTTTGCAGCTCGAAACAAGCCGACCATTGACCCGTATAGTTTGTCATTTTGCAACCGATGCGTGTAGGTGATCGGAAACTGGTTCATTGTGTGTACACCATGATGGTTGGATAGCAAAAATAAACATTATAATTTCATTTTTTATAAACCTTTAATTGCCACATAACGTCATATAAGAATTGTTTGGTGCACTAACAAGACCTTTTTGTTGTCTTGTATATAGTCGTCAAAAAATTCATTGTTTATTTATTCCAAATTTTTACGAATGATCCTTAGCTCAATTGGTTAAGGTGGGGTATGAAGATTTAAGCTTAGGCTGAACTTTCTTGAAGAGCCTGAATTCGAATGTTTGGGGGACGCTACCCAAATAAATCTTTGAGTTGCAGGGATTGGGTTCGAACTTGGACATGAGGCTAATATAACATAGAGTATAAACTAACATGCCGTTCAAAAAAAAATTATTCCTAATTTTTAAAGGCTATATTTTAATAAGTGAGCAGGGTGTTCTACTCTTTTTTTTATATACAACGGATTTTTTTATATAAATGCGTGATCGGTAGAGCTCGGACCCTTAACCTCATATGTAACAACATTTTAACTTTAACAGTTTTGTTAGACTTGGTGTAGTGGGGTGTGAAAATGGGCGTGGAGGTGAGGTGGAGGGGGCATCACGCCCGAAACACCATAACAGGGCGGCGTGGGAGGGGGAGGCGTGGAGGGAATCACGACGTGGAGGTGGTGTTGATTCCAAGATTGGAACGTTTGATTGGTCAAAATGACCATTGGGGGTTTAAAAAAGAAAAAAAAATCAAATTTTTTTTTTAAAATCCTATATATAAACCCACAATCTCATATATTTTTCACAACACATTCTCATCCCTTTCTCTAAATCTCAACTTTATTTTTCAAACACACAAAATGGTGAACCCTGACAGATTTGTATTATTCGTCTTTCGATTTGAGTGACGGAGTTGAGTTGTTCATAGCAGCGGTTTGGGCCGCGGTGGAACATTATACTCAGTGATTGCTAGACCAATTCTATCAAGAGCTTGTATAAACCGTGATTGTGCAACGACTCATGAACTCTTGTTCAAAGATTATATTTGTGATGATTCGACATACACTGACTACCAATTAACACGTCGTTTTCGCATGAGTTGCAATCTTTTTCTCCTAATATGTTCCGATCTCGAAGACTCACTTATGTGTTGTAAAACACATGACATTCTAGTATGTAAATACAGTCTTTTATAAATTTATTTGTATTAGTTTTTATACGATTCGTGCTTGTACTTAATCTTTTCACATTTTACAAATGTTCGTAAGGAAAACGATGATTTTGGAGCATATTCGAAAAAGAACGAGCATACAAGAGAAAACGAGACGGACGTATTAAAAATAAAGAAGAATTTTTGAAAATCCAAGCTGTGCGGTACGCACAAGGACAGAAAAGAATCTGTGCAATGCACGCGAGCCGGGAAAAAGCAAAATTCGTCCCCCAACTATTTTTCCTGAGCGCTACGCGCACGGAGTCCATCAGCAGCTGCGCGATACGCGTAGGTCCTAAATCGACCAAAAACCCTAATCTTCAAGTATAAATATAATGGTCAATTAAGGGATTTAGAGTTCGATTCCTTATGCCATTATAGACGATTTTGGATGAGGAAGCTGCTGGTGCAATCCAAGTTGTGTTTGAATACATAGCATCATAATATAATGGTAATTGGTTATTAAAACATATCTAGGAGTTGTTTGTCTATGAATAGCTTTGATGGTGTGTTTGACTTGCTAGTTTAAGTTGTGTTTTGCACCTTTGATATCGAAAGGAGATAAGGTTAGTTGTCTATTGCATTATTAGTTAGTTTGGGTGGACCGAGAGGATGACCTAGGCTAATTAGTATTACCCTTAGCAATTAAAGTATAATTAAGCATAGTTTTGGAGCACATAGTTACTAGGTTTAGGCCGAGAAGAAAGTCGGGTACAAGAACCTAAGGTACGGGTTGGTTAGGCCGAGAGAAAACTGACCCTTATAGATATTGGATGCTAATATAGATGATTTGCTAGGTGTCTTTGTTCTAGTGGTCCAGGCGGAGAAGATAGCTCCACATTACTTACCTACACCACTAGTTACCTAATCCATAGAAACCAACTCACCAATCTTGAGTCCATGATCTAATTTCTTCACAATTGATTGCATGATACTATCCTAGGTGACTGCTTCTTTCTCATATTATTGTTTGCTGCTTATTTGGTTGTTTGCTTGTTTTGTTTGCTTAATAGCTTATTTCTTAATTAATTAATCTTAAAAAGACCAAAATACCCCCTAGATAATTAGGTAGTATGACCAATTCTAATCCGAGTGTGCCATTGGTTCTGTCGTAGAGTCCTTGGACGATACTCGGTCTTACTTGCATGTTATATCTGACCAGTACACTTGCTGATTGTGTGTAGTTAGTTTAGGCCGTTTTTATAAATAATATTACTTGGCACGTTTTGCATGTATGACATCACACATCACTCACTCACCTAGTACTGTCACACCCCCTCAAAACCATAAACGTGATGCGGGAGCTACAAGCGTTCGGGGGTGCGTCCATTGATCGAGTCATAAGCACAAGTTACATAATGAGAAATACAAGCCTTGGAATTACATCCAATTACAAATAAGTTTAACAAAATACAATCAAGTACGGATAATAGTATATTTTGAAGACTAATCAAAATAACGGTTCAGTTCAAAATATAACAATAGCACATAGTCTTCATATTGTACTTCTATCACATCAAGCATAGCACACACCGTTAATTTCCACCTGAAAAAGGTTTAATTTCGAAAGGTCAACATAAAGTTGGTGAGTTCATAACTAAGTTCAAATAACCGCACTTCACTGCCAAACCGTCATTATATGCATTCATAGACATGTATAATTGTAAATTACCATAAGACCACAATCGAACATGTCGACTAGTACAACCGTTATAAACATAAGTTTTCATAACATGCCCCTACCGTTATTCATAGCACACATAACAAGAACAATAATACATGGTAAAACTCGTTCGTCATCCGGGAGTCACTAACTTTCACGAACGGGGTTGTCAATCCAGATAGTACTACCAACTTTACCATTCGGCTAAAAACCATGAGTTAACCAATTGTGTTAACGAGGGGACTTTAGAATGCTAGATGGAACAATATTATGTAATTCTACCTTCTACATGCATACAATCATATAATGACAGACAAACAATAGTCCAATAGTTTGTGTACTCAATGTCTAGGAGGTGTACAGTCTCCAAAACAAGTCTAAAGTACCCAAATTTTTTTATTTTTAAGTGTTTTCAGAGCAAATGCTCACATGTTTTATGGTAACTACCCCTATGATGAAAAACAGTAAAACATTTTATGGTAGGTAGGGGTAGACGAAGTCCCCTTGCGTGTACAAACAGAAGTTATGTTCATGCGTTAAGGTTAATTAGGGTCAGAATGGTTGCATCATGTTCTGGATTGTACCAAGATTGAGGTCATGTTCATAAACCAAGTGTATATTCTTGTAATATAGATAGTTTTGTCTGACGTTGATTTTGGTGGAATCGTCGTCACATAATCCGACACGTCCTTACATGTGTTAAGTTTATTTAATCGAGCCCTTATGTCTACATATGATACTTTCGGGTTAAATGTGTATATGTGTGTATATAAATATACATTTATATATATTTATATATGTAATAGGTATTTGCATTGACTTGGTTTTGTTAAATATGTATATATATATATATTTTCATATATGATTTCGTAAAGATACAAAATGCATTACGTAAATTATATGCTGTAATTGTTTAAAACATAATATTAGTTGTAGTTATACTTGTATCGTGGGAGTTTAATAAAAGAAAATAAGCATTAGAAATGTTATTCCAAAATCTCATTTTAATTATTTATAAAAGTAATCTTTAATCGGTATTATAATCTATGTCGATTATAAAATGTCGTGTTTTAGTTAACTACATGTATAAAAACATTGTTATGTCCG
>WOUH02036787.1:0-12640 GCA_009936405.2 Stevia rebaudiana
ATATTTTTTGACTTCAGCTTGAAACTCGGAACATGAAGACGGTCTCATTTCTAAATTCACCTTTGATATATTTATTTGTGGAAATTGTGGATTTCGTACAATACTGTGCATGATCAATATAAGGTAATTTTATTCATATGTGTATTACTTCTTTTAAAAATGCAAAGTTTAGCTGTTTAATTAACGTACATTGTTATAACTGTAAATTTACTGGACTGGAAGTGGTTAATAGCTGTATCAAACCTAGAGGCACGGCTAACAACCCGTTTAATTGTATAATTAAATTAAAATTTATTATGTAAGCTGAGCAGTGTAAATTATTGTTTTGTGTAATTTCCATTTTCCTATCAAATTTGCATGGAAAAATTATCCTTTAAGTGTTTGTTTGAATCTATTTGTAGACAAGTCAGTTTGGGTTCAACTGGAAATGTGCACATAATTGTATAAATTTTGTAATTGGGTCAGTTGGTTTAAGCATGCTAAGAAGAAAACAAAACTGCTTTAGTTTAACCTGTTGTTGTTGGTAAACGGGTCAACTTGGGTAAAGCTTCATATAAAAGAAAAAAAACTGCTTTGGTTGTTTTTTGTAAACTTTCTAAAAAGTAAAATAAATAATTGGGGTTTAACTAACTGTTTGGGTAATAGCAAAGCAATTTAATATTTGGATAGAAATTGTATTATGGCCTAAATGCCAAAAAAATTCTTTGGTAGAGGAAAAACTCAAGTTTAATAACACTTTGCATATAATATATATCTATGCAATGGGGATCTCATGGTCTCTTATCAGATTTTGTTTTACAATCCCGGTAACACGTTAATTCTTTGGTTATATTACTCAAAAGCATGAAAACCTGAAAATACTTGAAAGGGCAAATGAATTTGAGAGATTAGGGCCCAAACCCTTGTCATGAAGATGGAAGAAGCCATATAGTTTGTGAATTCTTTTCTTGCAAATACCCACGTTGATTTTTTTTATTGGTAAAGTTGGATAAATTATAAATATAGTACTAGCTTTGAAGTTACCTTTGACTCTCATATAGTTGCCTGCACCAAACGTTCCAGTAGTACTTATCGGGACAATCTATATAAGCACTTTATTTTTTGTTTCATTTTCATTTAATTAAAATTTCTTTATATTCAAGACTTGTTAAAACTAAGCACTAATTAATTCCATTTTTGTTTTTTACCGCTTTTAGATCATCACAATGAGAATAGATGTTTAACTGATGATATTGGTTCTAATGTGATTACATCTGGTCATGTACTAAATAAATTGGTTTGTCAGGGCGAGTAACTAAGAAAACAGATTGGTGCACCCACCTATATTGAATACATCTTAAAAACTCAACAAGTTCATAGATTAAACTAAAATATCATTTTTTAATAGTTAAACCCATAATTTAGAACTACAAATATGCTGATGACAAGTGTCAGTGTGAGATTAGAGGCCCTACAATTAAGACAAGTGTCATTTGAGATTTTTGTTTATTAGTATAAGAAGATAAATAAATATAATTTGGGACACTTGTCATCTAGCTCATCAATATTTTCAGTTTTTCCCTCTCTCACTTAATAAATATATGATATACTAGGTTATTACCCGTGTGTCACACGGTTGCATTGATGAATGTTACGTAAAATAAATTTCAAAAAGGTAGCAAATGATATATTCCAAACTAAAGTACTTAAAAAAATAAACTATTTTAATGTGCAATTATGAATTACATTAAAATGCATAAATTAAATTACAAATCCTCTGAAACTTCTTTGTAAACAACATTATTCATTTTTTTAGTACATTTATCATCTTTATCTAATATTAGTAGTTTAAATCCATATCTGCTTTTTACTCTTTGAAGTGTTACGTATAGTTGACCATGAGAGAAAACGGGTTCCTTCAAATATAGTCCAAACATAATCAATCATGAAGTATAGAAGTATAGATATATAGTTAATACTTGATTAGGTAATAGGTATAGAAGTATAGAACATAAAAATCAAAACATAATCAATCATGAAGTAGAGATGCTTGTTAGGAATATGAAGTAAATCAAACCAACCTCCATTTCTGGATGGAAAGGAACATTTGGTCCATTAACAATTTCAACAATTACACCCGCCAACTAAAACAAAAGATTAGGCTTATCAGCACTAAAAAAAATATCCAAAAAAAGGTTGTGCATTAAGTTTACCTTTTCACAAGCGATTTAAAAAGATAACTAAATTTTCAAAATCTCACCATCTTGCAAAACTTTAATCCAAATCATTATTCATTCATTCCTAATCCATGTAATAATCATTGAAACCATAAACTCTCATTGTTAATTATTTAATTAATCATTTGATTATTTAATTATAACATTCCTTCAAATGATTTGTAAAATGTTCTTTTATTTGATTAAGATTCCAGGGTAGTTTGTGACAGTTCTGAAATTTCAAGTACCGTTGTGTATTATTCTGAATTCTTAATTCAATTTGTTCGGCCCTAAAAGTATTCATTCGTATTCGTAATTCTTGCTCAACAGCATTGGTGGAATCCAAACCTAGAAATCGGTTACATTTCAGGACACAATCATATGGAGCAATTTTAATGAATGGAAAAACAAATACGGACATACTCCTACAAACAATAACCAAAATGTATTATATTGGGCAAATATGAGCCCTATATCATGAATCAAGAACACGTGCACGACTACATTCCACCTGAAATCTATAATATGGAAAAATTGCGAACACATTATTAAAAAAAAAAAAAAACATGTGTATAAGAAAATGGTTAAAACTGGCACCATGAATTAGAAATTGTCATAAATTTATTCATTGACTTAACTTCTGATGTAGAAGCCTTCCTGTGACTCCATATTAACCTCTGTTGATAAAAGAATAAGAAAATTTAGAATATTCAATGCATAATAGAAACATATTATAGGAATGACGCACACACGTCTCAAATTAGAAACAAAGATCAAGCATGATCACATTGAACCTAAAAGCAATCATATGGACCAATTTTGAACAGTGTAACACATGGGATTTCATAATAATTCACCAACTAATGTTTTAAGACCCGTAACCTAAAATCAAGGATACCTAATCTGAAAAAAAAAGCAGAGAAGAAATAAGAGTATACGTTTAGATGTTGATGAAACTGAAGATTTGGATGCGAGAACTGGTGTAGGAGCGTAATAAATAAAATCAAGTTAATTTGGTTGTAAGTTATTAGATCTGGGATAACGATTTACCTTAACCAACAAAAACCATCTAATATTGCTTATGTATCATGTTCATCGATCACATCTTTTCTAAATGATCAAAAAAATATAAATAATTTTGCTATCATCTTGTTTGTCTTTCGTAATACGTAGTAATAAAAACTTTAAATTTCCACTTTTAAAAGCAGCTAAATAAAATGAAAGGAGAAAAATATTCACCTCTTTTGAGAGTTTCTCCTTGGACACTGCAGATCTTGTTACCTGACATTCATAAAGTCAAATAAATGCTCAAACTAAAAGAATCATAAATTAATTTAGACAAAGAGTTAAAAATAAATAAATAAATAAATAAGAAGCCACGAAAAATAATTACATCAGTCCTTAGAGAAGAACCTTCTTCAAATTCTTTAGGAACAGGTGAAGGAGGATTAGCAGGTATCTATACAACCCTCAATTTAAAACTCCTTCTCATCCATGCTAAACTACCAAAAACAAAAAAGAACTGAATTTCATATTTGAAGTTTGTTTTTCTATTAAATAAAAAACTTTGATGAAAAAATGAGTCACCATCTCAGTAGTTATGTCCTTAGTAGTTGTCCCATTTGGTGCAATAACAACCTGCAAGAGAAACTTGTCTTCGCATTGCATGTCAAAAGGTGCCTCTTTTTGCGCCTAAAAAAATACATACTCTTAAATATTCTCAAAAAAATAACTGTGACATTGTAAACATATCTTGGTAAGACAATTCAAGTCTTGGTAAGACACCTATTAATCAACCGGCTTATCTTGTCATCTCAAGTCCAATGACATGGCTGGATCCTTACGGTTCTTTGCTTTGAGTTCAAGTCTGTTAGATTTTATAAAAAAATGCAACATACCAAAGTCAAACTTGTTGAATAAATTTTTGGATTATATAATTATAAAAAGACATAGCAATTACCAAAGCCAAATTTATTAGCGTATCGACACTTCACAAGGATACTAAGAGACCTTAACAACTAAAAGTCCAGATTCCAGATGCCGATTTCTCTATTTTTTTTTTCATTTTAGAAGTTTCCTAATATACAAAAAATTACTACCTTTACCAAAAAGATGAAACCAAATAGAGGTAAGAAAAAGTAATAAGGTGTACCTTTAGTGTTCTGGACTACCCTGTGCAACAGAAACATTCGGACATCCTGTAACAGAAACAAATAACCAAATAAATTAAAACCAATTGTTGGCAGCAAAAATGTTTTCAAACAGTTGGTTAACATCAGTTGCTATTTAAATAAATTCCACTAAAGCTTAAAACTTAAATCAATTATTTCAAAATCAAACGTTAGGTATATCAAAATTCAGAATCTAAATTCAAAGAAATAGCACTACAAATAAATATATTACGATTTATCAAGATATTGCCCATTAGTCACAATTTGTATCGACAACTCTAAATTCACTGCATTGTAGAATAAAACCGTGGCGAGTACATTTCTTATCTTCTACGGTACATTCCACAAAATGTTTAAAATCAAATTAATCTCAAGCAATTATGATGATTCACTTGGCAGGAATATATATTCTATATAAATTCACACATGTATTTAAAGACTCGAATCTACACAAATTTGTAACTTTACGTTTTTCTAATCTAGCATTTGAATATTAAACTGCATTCATAATATATATGAATTACATTAATTTTGATTTTTCTCAATCGTTTTCTTCTATCTATCTGGCTATATAGGTAAACTAAAAAAAGCATATATATGACAGTATAATGTTACAATTAAAGTCGGGGTTAGTGCACCAAGATCCATGTTTTCGCTTCTTGATCTACAATGAAACTGAGAGTAGGGTCGATCGATTAGGGTTTTAACGACAACAGATGCAATCAAACGAAAGACAAGAACATGAGTACAGATTAATCGAATTCTGGTTGAAAGAGATGCCTTACCTGTTGTTTCGATTGTTGTTTGATTACAGAGGAGAAGGAGAGGCCGATTAGGGTTGCAATGTTTCTGAGCGATGTTTCTTGAACGAACGATTTTGGTAAAGAGTTTTGTGCGGGAAAAATTTCTCTGAAAATAGGCCACGTGGCCTTCAAAAGCTTGCTTTATTATAATACTAGGGTTAATACCCGTGTGTTACACGGGGTTAAGTACCAAAAAAAATACAAATTTAAAACATTGTGTTTTAAAAAACCTTTTTTTAATTCTGTATATGAGTTAAGTTTGCTATCTTTAGAGCATAATACAACTCTACTTCAAAATTTCATTGCATACAAATTGAATTAGAAGACCCACATAACATTAATCCTAAACAAACCAATATCATTTAGGTTAGGTATTTCATGGCTACCAATCCAATGATTCAAAACACACATTGACTATATTTGCATACACGAGTGCAACTCCATTCAGTTGATCCAAAGCTCACGTTTCTTGTATTTGCTTTTCACTCACATTTTGCGAGAAGTTGAAACGTTGATAGTCAAACTTTGACTCTGACACATACAAAAATTGATATGATCTATAAGAGGTGAGTGTTGATACAATCAATATCCTTACAAAAGGTGGCATACTTACCTGCTGATCTCACATCGTTTTAGAGCAATAAAATTAAAGAGAACACATACCAAAAAGATATAATTTTATATACTTTTTGTTTGTGTTATCTTCACTCAAGTGACTCATTCTTTCAAGCATTTCCCTGCAAAACCATAAGACCAAGTAAATTAGACGTAATTTTATGGCAAACTTGACATCTTTAACGACATGTGAAAAGTAACATGATGTTTTACATCTAATTTATGTTCTCCTTGAAAGTTATTGAACCCTTGTCAACAACCCAAAACAAAAGGTTAAAAATGAATGGGCTCCAAAAAAAGACATCAAACCGTTTATTTTAGTAAAATAAGTTGATGCCCATATCCTGCAAATCAAAATATAAAATCAAATATATCCAGAAAAATATATATAATTAGTTTCAGTTGATTAAATCAAGTACTTTGCAAATTAAAACGAAGAAAACAAAAACAGAATCAAAGCAATAAAGTAACGATGAATAAAAAGTGAACCTCATATCACTGCAATTCTAAGAAAATTCACAAAACAATATAAAATAATTTTTAACTAACCTATAAATTCCATAATTATGCACAAGTTCAAGCTTCTCAAATGGTTAGCGTACTTTGTCAAAGTTGAAGTTTATACTTATGGGTTAGTATGCATGGATTGGGTTCAAATAGGGAGAAGGCTTAGGGTAAGAAGGTAAGGAGGGTTTTGGTAACGACACGTGGCAGGAGGGAATTTTTGAAGGAGATGTACATTGGTAATTGTGTCCGGCTCGCAAAAAAAAAAGTTTCAAATTTTTTTTAAAGAGGAGCTAAAAGATTAATAATGGAATCATAATCTACAACTCAATGCCAGAATCACACCTCCACGTTCTCATACAATTTTACTACTTTCATGGTATAAAAATCATTATAATTTAATGTGATGTTGGTATTAATATAATATCGATATTATAAAACTGAAAATTAAAATCACGATTCCCAATTATCATTCATTATTACTATTTTTATAGTATACAAACCATCATATACTGGTGCCAATAGTTGATGAAATTCATCTAGATAAAAAACAAACTTACCCATAAACATAGCATGATCACTGTTTTTATGCATATAAACATACGAATCGATTAAAGAAAGGAACAAAATTATCCCAATTACCTCAATAGTTAATCTTCATAGTCATTAGAAACTGTAACATGATCAGATGATCTCAAAAAATTGCGTTAGCCAATCTGAGAGTTCCAAGTGTTGAACAAGAAGAAGAAAAGGATTAAAATTCAAACAAGATGATGAGAACTTCATGGTTGATCATCTGAAAAAGATTATTGATAAAAACAAAAAAGAGAACTTACCACACACGTAGCTAGAAGCCTTAGCGATTCACCTCATTGACAGTTATACCATTAATGAATCCGTGATCAAACAAAAAAAGATCAATACAATTTATAAGAAAAACGCGCATACACAATCGATTTTGTATACATCAAAATCCAATAACCGAATGAACATAATCAACAACAATCGCATGCTGGAAGCAAACCCTAGAGGATTAGAGAAATACGTTAACAATACAACCGGACAAATAGGATAGTCACATAATTAGGTTAACAATAAGCAATTTTTTCGCAAAATTAAAAAACGAAACATAATATAATGATTTAAACAATGTATTTTATTTAAAATCCCACAATTTGACACTTGTCAATTTTATAAGTTATGTTACTTAGAGATTGACATGTTGCAATTTATCTTCTTTTATTAAAGAAGATAGATATAGATAGATTTGTCATTTTTATTTAATGTTTCTAAATAAACTTATTTTATATTAAAATTCCTATTTATTATGTAACTAGATTATTAACCCGTATATTACACGAATGTTTTTTAAAAATGAACATTACAATGCAAGTAAAAAAAATACAATTTAAGTAAAAAATTTAACATTTATAAAAATGAAAAAGTTAAGTATAATTTACAAATCTTTAAACACTTTCTTTGTATACAACATGTGATGTTTAATATTTATTTACTTTACAACACAAGTTCGTGTTTAAATAAATTTCTATTTCAAGCATTTCTTTTGTGGTATACTTATTAGGTTTCATTCATAATTTAACTATATAAATCTTAATTATTTATGGTCTTCCCTATTCACATTAGCATTTTCAAACATTGTTATATCCGTATTAATGTGATTTTGTTGTCAAAAATAATATTAGAAAACATAAGGAAAGTATTTATAAATTAAAATAGTTGAAATAAATCTTCCATTTAATGTTTTGTGTAAAACATGCAATGTGATACACTTGAAATATGGTCAAATCATTAAATACCAAGTGGTATGTAGCTTAGGCAAAAATGATACGTGACGAACTTTATTCTTTTATTAGAGATGAGATATCATCAAACTTAAACTTTTTAAATTAAAATATTACACACGTGTAAAGATAATGATTCTAACTATTTTTCATGATCATTTAAAAAAAATATTCAAATATATAAGATTAAGTTCCTTTTTGCTCAATGTGGTTTGTTCAAAATAATCACGAAATGCGTAATTTACTCAACGCTTTAACCCAATGTCTTTCCTTCCCTCTGTTCTTCACGCAATTCACCACCAGCGATCTTGCCATCGACCACCACCGATCTTGCCATCAACCACCTCCGATCTTTCCATTGACCACCACTGATCTTTCCTTCGTCTCTGTTCTTCATCTTCATCTTCATCGATGCCACCATCTTTTGATCATAGAAGAAGTTTACCATCGTCATCTTCATCTTCTTTGACACCACCATCGTTTGAGAAGAACCGATCGTTACCATCATCCCTGTAATGGATCAAGCTTTATACAATTTTCACCATTTTGTCCCTCAATTTCAAAGCTTCTTCAACAATCCCGGTTTGTTAATTCCTAATAATCTGACATGTGTAAGTGGTTCACATCTAGAATCACACCATATTCAAACATTTCATCAAACAGCTTGAGGGCAGGCTCGGCCCAGAGGGTGGGCAAACAGGGCCGTCGCCCGGGGCCCATTTTTTGAGGGTCCCAAAATTTAAAAAAAAGAAAATTATAAACATTGTTTTCAGATACAAGCAACAAATCATTATGTAGCATGATGGTTAAGACATTCCATATAGTCATCCTCGTAAGTATTATAATTCTATCTTTTAAAAAGAAATTCTAAAATAAAAATCCTGTTTAAAATATATTAAAGTACTCAAAAATTTAAGCAAGCCTTGAGATTTTTGGTTGATTTATACAAAAAAATTATTTTATAATTTTTTAAGGGGGTGATGTGAGATAAGTTTCTATGATTTTGTAAAAGGAAAGAAAAGTTTTGAGTATTCTATTAAAAATGCAACCAGAGAGTTTGATATTCCAACCGTATGAAAGTTTAACTCAAGATTATCAACAAAGATAGGAATGTTGTTTGATCATTCAAAGTTGCTATGTTTATTATTATAACTTTAATCCTCGTTTTGAAAAAATAAGTTTATATAACTAATAATTTGTTCGGGCATATGGGCACTTTTTTTTCCGTCTCGTCTCGGGCACTTGAATCCTCAGAAACGGCCCTGCTTGAGGGCAACTTCAGATCTATCATTTTTTACGAAACCCATCGATAAGAGTTGTATAAACAATGCCATTAGAGATTATTATTCCAACACTTGGCATTTTATAAAATGGTCGACACCCTCTTGCACATATCCAATGTTGTACAAACTGAAATTGACACATTGTATGTCACAACCGATGAGGTCATATCTATGCCATGTAGTTCCTGAAATTACTTGAGAGATTATTCTGGTTGTTCAGACTTAAAAGACACAAACATAATTGTCGTGTAAATCACAAATTTGCATTAACACAACTTTTCTTCATTTTCTTAACTACAACCTTAGCATCTTCAAAGTTCTTGTCATTACAGAGCCCTAGAAAATTTGAAGCGTTTGGATCCCATTTGTTCCCAAATATCGTGTGACAGAGAGTGTTTCATCACAATTTTTGTCAAATTGAGATAGGGGTTTGCATGATTTGGTTTGGTTTGATTTTGACCTCAAACCGTAACCATAACCAGCATGGCGGTTAATCAAATTTGATAACCATAACCAATCGGTTATTGCGGTTTCGGTTACGGCGGCTATAGTGGGTCGGTTTGGATCGGTTAACCGCTAAATAAATATATATTCAATAATAATAATATCAAATTATCAATTAACAAAGTGATATCCATAAGTTAAACAAAGTATCAACCAAAACGATAAAATCTAATCCATAATTCAAATAAATGTTCAAAATGGTGAAATACTGAAATCCGACAAATGAAAAAAAAAGTTCGCTGGACATTTAAGCCTAAATTATGGTATATATCTACACTCTTTCTTCCTCATGAAATCATATATAACAGTGTCGGTTCGGTTATGGCGGTTTTAGAAACATGGATAACCAAAACCGATCCGCTAATTTCGGTTATCAAAAAAACAATTAACCGAACCATCGGATTTTATTACGATTCATTTTTAGCGGTTCGTTTTTTTTCGGTTATAGCAGTTACGGGTCGGTTAATTTGGTGTTTTGCACACCCCTAAATTGAGATATCTACAAGACTACAACACACAAATTATTTTCAAAGTAACACAAGGAAATAACAATCGAACAATCATACACATTCACATGTTACGAGAACAATCATACACATTCACATGTTAACGAGTATAATCGTCTTAGAGTCCAAACACATCAAATGAAATCAGATTTTGACAACAAAATTAATCACACCAGGGTCTCGATTACGATCACAAGAAAAAGATTAGCCAAACATACTAATAGAATTCATCAATCATCATCGTTTTCTGGTTACTGTTCTTGAGTTTAAGTTCCCATACAAGTACAACCGCCTCAAGAAGGCAAGAGGCTCTTCTTGTGAACCGTGTAAACCCTCCAACTAAAGGGCTGCAATTTAAATTAGACAAATAAATCATCCAAAATCAAATTAAGTTAGAAAGTTGATCAAAATCAATTAATGAATCATAACCTAAATCTCTGTAACATGTCACATCTTAACTCGTATACACTTTAAAAGTGTAAATTATTAATTTTTTTTAACAAGATTAAGATATTCAATTATCAGAAACAGAAAAAGGTCATTACTACGAGATAGAATGTAAACATGCCAAACAAATAAATGGCTTCGCCCGGGTCTATTCATTTTCAATTTAATCCAATGTTGCATAAAAGATCATAATATAAAATAACAATGATGTGATTTTAGGTTTTAACGATAAATTAATATGTTTGCACATGACATTGATCATTGAGTTGCCGTAATTGTGTGTTTAGTGTTTACCTAATTACAACACGTCTAAACTTACAGGTGTGATTCAGTGATGTAGTCAGTTATGATGCACATAATCAAATAACATTTCATTTCTCAGAGACAAACACAAACACCTTATGTGCAAACGTAAATTATTAAATTAGATCGATGATAAAATAATAACATTTCAGAAAATCCAATGATGATGAGGTATCAATTCAATGAGACAAATTTTACAAAGCCATATTTATAATGATAAAAATAAAGAAAAAAAATAATGTAAAGCGTGAGTGCTAGTGATTGAGCTGTTGAGAAGTGAATGACATAAAAATATTAAAATTAGGGAAATACCTGATTTAAACAATTTCCAGTTACTCATCATCGGAACATCAACAGAATATTTTCTGACTCCTCCATCATCAATAACAAGTTTCAACCAGTCATTTCCAAGATTACGCTGCTCTTCAATAATCCGTCTTGCTGACTCAGCTACTGAGCTGGAAGGCCACCTCAGCTTAATCAATCCCAGGGTCGGGATTTCACCTAAGCACAATGGGATCTTTTTAAGCCGCCGACAGAACATATCTAGCTTTTCCAGGGCAGGAAAGTGATCACTGGACATAATATTCCATTTTTCAAGACGAGGAGAGTCAATTTCCAAATACTTTAATTTTTTAAACTCCCCATCATTTGTATCCCATCTTCGTCCTTGATTCCAGCCGTATAGAAGTCTCAAGGTTTCAAGATTCGGTAATCTACCAAGGTTTGATAAATCCTTCCATTGCAGAGTACACCGTGTAATTGTCACTTTCTTGAGGTTATGAGGTAGCCGGTTCAAACAAGTGAAACTTGCCGACTTATTGCAATGAGGTGTATTGTCAATTTCAATATTTAGTTCTTCAAGATGGACTAAAGTGTCTAAAGGAGGGAAGAGAACCGAACCATCAGGCTTCTGTGACACAACACAACCTAACGTTTTAAGATTTGGAGCCATTTCCAACACTGGATGTCTCCCCAAAGGAAGACGGAGATTTGTAATGGTTTGCACTTTTGGCAATGCCACAGGGTCATGTATACTCACAGATGACTTAATGAATATATTTGTCAAATTAGGCAAACTACTATCTTTACAAAACGGAAAGTCAACTGGTCCACCTAGCAACCTGTAAACAACAAGGGTTTGTAGATTCCATAGGGTTGATACTGATTCTGGGATAGTATGTCCTAGAGTGTATATCGATAAGTATCTCAACTGAGTTAACTGCCCTATTTCAGGTGGCAAGAATGGGGCTACAACTGAGCTAAGTTCCAACACCCGAATGTGTTTAAAGGCGGAGTAAATAAACGAAACATCAACTTGTATGAAGTAAGCTTCTTCTCTGAAGTTAGCTGACCCAGTACACAGGAAAGAATGGGTACTAGGGGAAAACGGCTTCGAAGAAACATAGTCTGACATATAATTATGGATGAATAAACGGCGAACCAATGTGTCGGTAGAAACCGGCCCTAAAAATGGCTCAGTATTGATTTCACGTAGAAAATTCTC
>WOUH02036798.1:0-12639 GCA_009936405.2 Stevia rebaudiana
TTCTTACCACTAAATGGTTTGGGATCACAACTCTTAAAAGTTTTATAGTCACAACCTCGTCGTGGTTCTATCACATGTCATTCACTTCCATATGCTCATCATGTTCTTTATTGTTACCATCTCCATATATGTTTCCATTTCCATTATCATTATTAGATCTTTTGACTTCCGCCACAATGACAGGGATTGCTTGTTGTAACATCCTGGCCAATTCAGCCCGTTGTTGATCATTTAAATGCGTACTTCCAGTCCCTTCTGTGTTATCTACATGTTCAACCTCCGTAGCTGAACGTCTATTTCCTCTTGGGCCATTTTCAGTGTTACGACCTCGGCCTCCTATAGCTCTGCTACGTGTATTTACCATCTTTAGGTACCTATGATCAAGATGGGGATTCATTAGTACTTCCATAAAGATTAATAGTCTGGAACACTGATGTATAATAAATAAATATATACGATGCCTAGGACGCAAATAGTCACTTATCATAGAATCACGTTCCACCCAATCTTTCATCATGTTTATACCAACATAATCTCATCTTGATTTATGTTCCTAATTGCTCTATGTATCGTCTATGTATCTTGGTTTACGACAGATGAAACCCAAGTCTTACTTGCAAGGCCAACTTTTAATCGCAGTTGCTAATTGCGATTAATCATTTGCCTTACTCGTGCATCTAGGGTTTCCTCATGTCATTTCACCTGATACTCCTATCTTATAGGCATTGGACAATCTTGGCTGGCAACTTATCTTAATCACAGAGTCCTAGTTTAAGTTTAGATACCGTGTGCTGATACCTAAATCTCTTAAATCAAGGCTCTGATACCAACTTAAGACACCCTAATTTCCCAGGATCCTATCACATTTGGATTTACACAAGAACGCATGGCAAACAGAGATATACAGCGGAAGTCGTTCAATTATTCATATGAAAGGTTAAGTTTACAGTCTAAATGCCAGACTATACATATCCGAACGACTAATTATTAATCTTCAAAACTTGATGCCATCCCATTGCATCCTACACTGATGCCTCCCATACGCTCCATGCCCTGCTGCTTTATCTTCCCCTTTTAATCTAGAATACATACTCAAACGCTTAGCTTTTGCTGGTGAGTTCTAAGTTTATTTACCGCTTACCTCGGTATTTATTAACACCTTTCACAAAACAGGTTTTATATGACACGACACAACAAATTCTAGGCTATACGTGTTTATAGAAATAGATAAAACAATACGCAGTCATATTCTATCCTCGGGCACCAACATACCCGAGACCTTCGTTAGTCTCAATACTAACGGAAAATCCTAAGCAATTTCTCTAGTCTATTAAGCCCGTCCATTAGGGTTACGTTTACCCTCTACTGGCCTGGTCGTCACCAACCTTAATTTAATCAGTCAACTGATCAGCTACCCCATATCTCAGGGCTACTCTTCAACAAGAGCAGTGTTCCCCACCGCAGTGAGTTGGACAGTAATACACTTGTCTAACTACCTTATTACTAGGATCATTGACAAATACCAATTTTAATACAATTACTGCATAAACTCTACTTCTTTCTACAAAACCTTTTATTATGCACCGATGTGCAAAAAGATGTTTTCTAATCTGTTTAATGACCTGTCTATTACAGACTTTATAACAATCTTTTTAATACAGGACTCAAGCCAAAATCAATTTTCGTGTCAAAACCATTTTATTACTATAACCAAATTCTATAAACAATATCTTGAGTATCTATGATTTTCAAAAACCATTTTAAGATACTTTGTTTATTTTATAATCCCGACTTACCACGGGCATTACAAGGACAGATTTATAAACATTCAATCTTACACAATGTATATGGTTTTTAAGCATTTAAACATTTAATAGTATGTATGCTAGCCCAAAACATTAAACAATAAAAAGGGGGCTCATAGAACTCACATTAATCAACCAGAACCTCTACTTATCGTTCTAAGGATTTCCCGCACCACCAACTTTGTACGTGAACCGAGAGCTTCCCGAGAGCCTTCTGGTGTTTCCCGAGCACCTTACTTCTCCCACTATGAGTCTAGAGGGGTATTTGAGTGTAAAATGGGTCAGAGATTTGAAATCAGATCTTTAAAAATGAGCTGCTCGAGTGCATCCTTTTATAGGAGATCTCTGCTTGCCTACGCATGTCGCGCAAGATCTGGGCGAAGCCCCGCGCGTACCGCGTAGGTCATGTCCGCGTGGCCCATTCTGATGGCCCCACGTGTCGCCTCGTCATTGCCCCAGATCTCGCCACGTGTCCACACGAGCGACATGTTGATTCTCTCTCCTACACGTGTCCGCTGACTAAGCATTTTTTGGTGACACATGTCATCACCTGGTTCAGCGTGACTGGTTAACTTGTTTTCGTGTTTCCCTCTTCGTTCGGACTCCGTTTCGCGTCCGGTTTTGCCTACGTTCACAATTTTCGATTTCCTATCTAACCCCATTGGTTTCACCTCTTGAATAGGTGTTGAGTTTTAGGGTCTATCAAACTCTTCCTCTTCTTACACATAACTTTCAAACCGTTGCTCTTACCCAAATTTCACATACACTCAAATGACTCTAATTCTTTATATAAACATGATCATAATGTTTATATTATCTTAATATCAAGTTACATTATTGTAACGCTAACAATCTTAGGCTCGGGATCTGTCCAATCATCTCGGTGCGTATATCGAGGTATCATGGGTTTTCCTTTTATCGATGACATTAGTATCATAAGCATCTAGGTCATGCCTTATATGAAAACCGGGTGTTACAGAAATTGGATTTTATTGGTCCCATCTTTTACCTGTTGGCCGATAATAATACCAACTTAGTTTATTCTTACCACCGGTCCCTACTCTCGTACTTGTTTTTTTCATTGGACGCCTCCGTTAAAAAAGCTAACGGCGTTAATAAATTGTCAAATTGGTGTTGATTATACAAACCCTAGCTTCAGAATCGTCAAATTAGGGTTGATTGGCTAATCTTTGTTTACAAATGACATGGGGTTTTTGTTTGTTGGATAAACGCGATCTAGTACACGTAGAAATTACGAGATTTGGAGGCGATTCCCGCATGGTCGTGTTTGGGTTATTCACTGAACGGTTCCATTAATTCATTGCAGTAAATGGGGCGTTAAAATCACGAATTAAAGGTAGCAACCATCTCACGAGACCTCAAGGGTCATGTAGGCACTTTAATCGAGATCAACGGTTGAGCATATGATCGGTTTAGTGTATTCCGGCAAGGTCGTCAGTCGCTTTCCGGCCAATGGGCGGCGACGGAAAGCTGCCACGTTATCATTCATTAACGGCGTTATCTTTTTTAACGGAGGGGTCCAATGAAAAATAAAAGTACGAGAGTAGGGACCGGTGGTAAGAATAAACACATTTGTGATTATTATAGGCCAACAGATAAAAGGTGGGACCAATAAAATCCAATTTCCCTTAATAAAATGAGTTTTATTGAAATCGTATACGAGAAATCCCAACAAGTATTTATATCATATCATTATCGAGTAAAATTACATTGAAAACAAATAAATCATAGCCTAATCATAATTCAAACAATTGAGGGTAACTTTTTCTCATTTTATCCTTGGTTTCCCAGGTAGCTTCTGACCCCTTTCTATGTTTCCATTGTACTTTTACCAATTTGACAATCTTATTTTTGAGCCTCTTCTCATCATGGCCAATAATGTCTATAAGCTCTTCAAAATAATTTAATTTATCGTCTATCTCCAATTCATCATAAGGTTTGTGTGATGTTTCATCCGCTAGGCACTTTCTTAAATACAACACACGAAATGTCGGATGTATATCACTTAATTCATCTGGCAACTCTAACTGATATGCACCCTCACCAACCTTAGCCGATAGCTTAAATGGTCCAATATATATTCGACTCAATTTCCCTCTTTTTCTAAACCGAATAAGACCCTTCCATGGGGATACCTTTAACAAAACAAAATCCTCAACGTTAAACTCCATAGGTCTTATTCGCTTGTCAGCGTATGACTTTTGCCGATCTTGAGCAGCTTTTAATCATGCTCTAACTTGGGCAAGTTTTCCAGCTAAAGATATAACTTCTGTTTTCTTACCCATCTCTCGATGATCAACCTCACCCCAACATAAGTGTGTTCTACATTTTCATCCATACAACATTTCATATGGTGGTATACCAATACTAGCATGATAGCTATTGTTGTATGAGAATTCGATGAGTGGTAAGTGATCATCCTAGTTACAACCAAAATTGTCACACCCTACCGGCGACGGAATTCATCGGCGTGTCATAATTGTTCAAAAGCTCATGATTTTCTATTAACGTTTTATAATATTAAAATACCTAGTTTCAATGTTATACATCATAATTAAAGTAAACATGTCCTTAAATAGCATTACATAAATTGAAATACTAAAAACAAGTCTTTCAAGTTGAAGCATATGATCTCAAAAGCTCAAAATCTAAGTAGCACCTGAAACATGTAAGAAAAATTGTCAACTACACGAGGTAGTTGGTGAGTTACATAGGTTTTATGTTTATGTATCAAAATAATATATACGTATAAGCACCAAGAAACAAAAGGTTCGCAATTCATACTTTCACATGCAATACTAGAGCATATATGCAAAAACACACAAAACAGACTACCATGCATTCAAGCCTAAAGTATACCAAGCATCCACAACAAAAGAATAACAAGCATCACGTTTTTCATTCTGCACAGTCACCGGCTAGATTTACGACCGTTACAGAGCTGCTTTTTATAGATATTGAATACACGCAAAGAATACAATAGTTGTCACGACAGTTTTCAAACATATAAGCACAAGTATGATGTTAGAACTACGAGAATTGCGAGAAAATAAGAATAAGAATAAAAATGTCTTATATGTTTCACCCCTAGTTTTGATAGAATTAAAATCACGAAAAAGAGGCTACGTAACTCACCTTAGCGATAGGGAGTTCGAGTAAACAAGTGTAAGAATGCAATCCAAGTATAAGTATGATCACCACAAGTGTTAACCTAAACGTTTTCGTATGATTCAAGTATTGACTAAGTTAAAACAAAAAGATGAATATATGCTTCAAGCCTAAGTCGTTGGATTTGGATCTTAGATCTAGTATTCTAAGTGTTTAAGATTTAGGTTCGCGTTTATTATAATACGTTCGTATGTAGCGACAATAATGATATATACTAACAATAACGTTAATAATAATGATAATAGTGATAATAATAATAATACTATTGATAATAATAGTAATAATAGTTATAATAATATTAATAATAATAACAATAGTAATAACTCGAATACTCTTTAAGGACGTTTGTTATTTTTATTAGTCATGTATTTCATGTCGTGATTTCAACGCTACAAGTAATTATATATAAGCTTAGTTGTAATTTTATAGCTAAAGTTTATATAAAGGTATCATGACACACTTTATACACATATCTTTAGACTAAGGTATAACTAGAGTTATTATAACAATTTCGTAACCTATAGTTGTATAATATCTTTAACAAATAAGTAGGTTTTATAATACAAACTTTATTAATAATTTGATAGTTTAAATATAAGTTAAAAAGAAAAATAAAGGATTTAAAATGAAATATTCAGTTCTTGAATAATCAAGTTTTTAATAAGGAAAATTTAGATATATTTTTTTGTATATTCTGAGTTATATTTTAATTTTATATTAATTATTTAAGTTAAATATTAGATTTGATACGAAATTTAAAAAAAAATGGTGCAAGGGGGTTGGAGCAAGGCTTGAAACCGGCACCTCACACATGGGAGGTGCGAGTTTTACCACTCGGCCCGAGTGGTTTATTTAATTAGAATCCAGTTTAAAATCTTTTTAAAGTATGTATCTGATTATCCTAGATATTCATATGAACCCTAGAATTTAAGATTCAATCCAATCAAACAAATTAACAATCAAATGATGAAATCGACTTAGGGTTAACGATCAGTGATAGATGAGGAATCGAATGAGGTATTTACCTTAGGTTTTCCTCGATCTCATCTTGTTAGGGCCTCGTGTGTGTGTTTAGTGTACTGATCGTGCTCGAAAACGAAAGCTGGTTCGATGGGCATCGGATTTATATATTGAGTTCCGGTTTAATGCTCGAGAAAATGAGCAGTTCATGGGTTTTTAATGCTCGGATGAAAACGATCGGATTCACCTTGATTGTGAAGTTATTTCATGAAATGAAGGTTGGATTCAAGTCCACTGAAAGTGTCCGATCGCTCCCCTAAATTGAACCAACTGAAATTGATTAAAGATTGCAATGTTTGAGTGTCGCTGGAAGTTTGTGGGTGGCCGGAATCCTTGTTGGCGACCTTGACCGGGAGTACAGGGGAAGGATCTTGGGAAAGAATTGAGACCGGTACACCTTGTCTAGCCACTATCTCTTTCATGAACAATTCTGATAGCTTTTCGGATGAATAAGTCTCACGTATGGGCAAGAAATGAGCCTCGTCAACCTGTCCACAATCACCCAAATGGAGTCATGATGTTTAGCTATACGAGGTGGCTTAGTAATGAAATTCTTGGTGATGTGTTCCCATTTCCACTCGGGGAGACTTCTAAAGGTTGAAGATAGTCATACGGCTTTTGATGTTATACTTTTACTTGCAAACATGTCAAACATCGATTGACATATTGCATTACATTAAATTTCATGTCGGGCCACCAATATTCTTTTCGCAGACATCTTTGTAGCACAAGGATAAACTGAATAACGTAATTTGTGTGCCTCATCTAGAATCTTGGTTCTGATATCACCTTTTCGTTGTATCCACATTCTTCCAAAACGAGTCTTAATCCCCATCTCGTTTTCATCTAACTTATTAACCAGACTATAAATTCTTTCTTCTTTCACGTTTTCTTCCTTCAAAGCTTCTTGTTGTATTTCTTTAAGCTGAAGAAATACAACAAGAGCAAAAGACTTCACCCGTATAGGAGGATGCTCCTCTTTACGATTTTGGGTATCTGCCACTATATTGGCCTTACCTAGGTGATAAAGGATTTCACAGTCATAATCCTTTATTAATTCGAGCCATTTTCTCTGTCTAATATTCAAATCTTTCTTCTTGAAGAAGTATTTAAGACTTTTATGATCAGCGTATATGGTGCATTTCGTACCATATAAGTAATGTCTCCATATCTTTAGTGCAAACACGACTACAGATAATTCTAGGTCGTGTTCTGGGTAATTCACTTCATGACTCTTTACCTGTGTTTAGGCATAAGCAATAACCTTGCCTCGTTGCATTTATATGCAACCTAATCCTTGGTAAGATGCATCTAAATAGATTACCATATCCTCAATTCCGTCAGGCAATGATAGAACTACGGGCATTAGTTAATCTTTTCTTTAACTCTTCAAATGCATCTTGTTTCCTTGAGTTCCATTCGAATAATATCCAACCAAACCTAAAAAGCTACGAATTTATGTGGGTGTCTTAGGTGGAGTCCATTTTGTCACCGACTCAATCTTAGATCAACTAATATTCCGCTTACATTTATAACATGACCAAGGAACTGTACTTCTCTTAGCCAAAATGCACATTTAGAGAATTTAGCATAAAGCTTCTTTCTCCAAAGTGTTTCCAACACTTCTCTTAAATGACAAGCGTCGTCTCTTTCATTTTTAGAGTATGATAAAATATCTTCGATAAATACGATTACCGAACGATCTAACATTGGTTTACATACTCTATTCATAAGATCCATGAAAGCTGCGGGGGCATTGGTCAACCCAAATGACATAACCAAAAACTCGTAATGCCCATACCACGTTCTGAACGCAGTCTTAGGTATATCTTCCTCCCTAACCTTCAGTTGATGATAACCTGATCTGACGTCAATCTTGGAGAACCAACTAGCGCCTTGCAGTTGATCGAACAAGTCATCTATCCTTGGTAATGGATATCTATTCTTAATTGTTAACTTGTTCAATTCCGGGTAATCTATGCACATTTGCATGCTCCCAACTTTCTTTTTGACAAACAATACTGGAGCACCCCATGACGAGATACTCGGTCTTATAAAACCCTCATCTAATAGTTCTTGAATCTAAGTCATGAGTTACTTCATCTCCAATGGTGCTAACCGGTAGGGTGCTTTCGCAACTGGCTTAGCTCCACGTACTAAGTCAATTCGAAACTCTACTTCTCATTCTGGTGGTATAGCAGGCAAATCTTCAAGGAAAACGTCGGGAAACTGGGATACTACATGAACATCTTTTAATTCCTTTGGCCTTGCATCCTTATTAATTATATATGCCAAGTATGCTCCATATCCTTGGTGTAATAGCTTTGTGCCTTTATCATTGAAATGATCTTTACAGGTCAACTGGTAAGGTCACCAAAAATCTGATTTCCATCGGGTGCTTGCATTTTAATCATCTTCTTGTTGCATACAATATGTGCCCCTTTTTCCGCTAACCAGTCCATACCTATGTCGAACCCTCCGATGGTCATGGGATCCAAGCTAACTGGTATTTTGTGACCATCTAGGTCAATACGGTAGCCTTGTAGAATATCAGATATGACTACCTTTTTACCTATGGCCGTTTCGACTTCTAACATATTATCTGATTTACTGGGAGTTTTATTGAGCAACGTACAAAAATGTATGGACACAAAAATCCTTCTTGCACCAAAATCAAATAATACAGTAGCAGGTATGTTATTAATGAGAAACGTACCCAATACTATGTCTGGTGTTTCCTTCGCCACTTCAGTTGTTACGGTGAAAGCTCTCACTTAGAGGCGTTACTCTTTCCTTGATTCGAATTTAGACATTTATTATTTTTATGCCCCTCTGGTCCACATCTGAAACATGTTTTTTTCTCAGGGCAGTTTTTCACAGTATGCCCTTCCTTGTTACAGATTCTATCTTCATAAATCCACATGTCCCACGATGCCTTTTGTTACAGGTTTTACAAACATTTGAATTATTTCCCTAGTTCTTCTTCCATAAAATTCGTCAAATAGGTCAGACGTAAGCTCGATAGCTTTCTAAAAAGTGCTGGGAGCTGATCCTTTTACGAGTCTTCTTACTTCAGTAGGAAAGCCTCGTCTGTAATTCGAGATCCTATCTTCCTCAGTGGCTACCAATTGAGCTACAATTCTTGACATCCCATTATATTTGGTGGTATATTCTCCATGTGTCATATTTCTGACTTCTAAATTCATAAATTCTCTTGCAGTCTTGTCTACTACGTACTTAGGATAGAATCGTCCCAACACCATCCTTTTAAAAGATTCTCAAGTCAAGGCATCAATTGTAGGACATCACAGGGCCTGCTGGGCAGAATCTCACCAAAACAAGGCTTCTGAAATAAGTGAGTGAGATGCAAACTTTACTTTTTGACTTTCTTGACATTCACTAATTTTTATTACCGCTTCCATTTCTTTAAGCCATCGATGTGTTGCTGCTGCATCTTGTTTGCCATCAAATGGTTTAGGATCGCAGCTTTTGAAAGTTTTATTTTCGTATCGTCTCTTCACTTGTTCAACTCTTGTAGCTGATATTGGAAGGATTACATGGCCGGCATTTTCATCGATTGTTGTGCCAACATCTAAATTAATATCGGTCCCGGTACCAGACGAATTTCTGCAGCAATTGCTGGAATGGTTGTCTGCAGTATCCTTGCAAAATTTTTTTCCATTTTAGTTTGTCGATTATGACTTTCATTATTTTCAGGACCATTGACGTTAATATCTATATGCACTTCTTCTTCGGTATTTGGGTGTGCACGAGTACTATGTCTTTCTGCTAGTCATGGTCTAGACTACGACTGGTACTTCTACCACGTCCTCGTCCTCTACCAACCATCCTACAATCAAGGTTTTGGAATGATTTAATAATCATATAATTGGTTCATAAGTTGTTCAATGACGAATAATAAATATTTAAATACAGGGTCTAGAATGCAATTAGTCATTTATCATGACATCCTGTTCCAACTTACTTCCCATTATGTTCATATTAAATGTTTCAATCCTCTTCTTACCAATTTAAAGGCTTATTACCTTTATCTATCGTATTCTCACATAAGATAGTCAAAGGTTAAGTATTATTTGCAAAGATTAATTCTAAATTGCAGTAGCTACTTGCAATTTACAATTTATTTTTACTCATGCATCTTAAGTTTTACCTGTCTTATGCTTACTGCATCTCTTGTGGCTAGCATCTGGCTGCATTGACTGGCATTCTTATCTTATCCCAGAGTCCTAGTTTAAGTTTAGTTACCGCTTTAGTACCTAAATCTCTTAAACCAAGGCTCTGATACCAACTTATGACGCCCGCCTCCCGGTATGTGTCACTTCATTATATTTACTCATAAGCACAAAGTTAATCAGAGATAAGTTTATTGCAGCAAAAAATTTAAACTTTTATTAATAAGTAAATCCGTTTACATAGCCTAAGGCTTTAAACAAAATTTACATATCATAATACTAAACTATGCCAGTCTTTACCAAAATCAGCAGCCATCCAGATATACCACTCCTGCCACTTATACTTAGTCTCGGCTACTCGAGACTTCCAATTCATCAACCTGATATACATGCTAAAAGTGTTCAGCTTATGCTGGTAAGTTCTAATTTTTATTAATTTTACAAATAGTTACCCGTTCGTAATTTTATACCAATTAAATTTTTCATAAACATTTATCATCCACAATCAATTTAAAACTATTATTTAAAATTGATCTTATCAACAATAGGCAAAGTATTTTACTACATTGATTCCTTTTAGACAAAATTACATACCCATCCTTTAGTTTTATATGAACTTGCATGTTTCATCCTTTATGTTCTAAAAGCGCTAAAATCATCCTTTATATATATGTTTAGTTTCAGTTTTCATCCTTTAAACTAAAATTTGTTAAAAACTTTAGTTAATATTTTGAAAATGACAAATATACCCTTACTCCCTAAGGACTAAATATGAAACCTTCATAATTTTTATTTTTCTTTTAATTATTTTTAATTCTTTTACATTTCTTTTTTCTTTATTTATTATTTTCAACATTTAATTTATAATTATTTTAAAACAAATTAATTTTGTTATTATACTAACTTTTTATATTTTTCTTTATGTATTTGGTTATAACCGAAAACCAAACGATTCTATTTTGGTTCGGTTCAGTTGGGTAAAAAATATTTATACCCAATAAACCGAACCGAACAAACCATTAACTGATCCAATGAACACCCCTACCTCGCTGCATCCCAAATATTTATACTTGGTTAAAACTTTGACCCAGATTTTTCAGTCGGTAGTCATTACAACTCTTTAACACATTGACGTCACTGACAGTGCTTCTTCTTTGATTTTGTGATTTCTATCCCACCTTTTTGAATTAAAACAGTGATGCGAGCAGTAACATTCACCTTCAAAGCCCACTAAGACGTCCCATTTTTTGGTGACTGTCAACCAAAAATGCTTATGCCTTTTACCTAAAAAAACATTGTATATGACAAAAAAAAAAAACATTGTTTGAAAATAAAAAAATCGTGTAAATTTATAAATATACCCTTGATTTTATCATCTGGAACATCAATATAAGCTAGAGGCAAACACGCTTTTGGTGGTGCCGAACCACTAGTCGGTTTAGTAGAGGAGTTTTTTGTGTTTTTGTGCGTATAAAGGTAATTAAACCCGTAGAAAAGTAATTAATTGTTTTAAATATAAAAATATGAAAACTAAATAACAAAATAAATAAAAGAAAATTATAAAAAATTAGTATAATAACAAAATTAATTAGTCTTAGAATAATTATAAATTACATGATGAAAATAATAAATTAAAGAAAAAAGAAATGTAAAAGAATTAAAAATAATTAAAAAAAAAATAAAAATTATGAAGGTTTCATATTTAGTCCTTTGGGAGTAAGGGTACATTTGTCATTTTCAAAATATTAACCAAAGATTTTAACAAAGTTTACTCTAAAGGATGAAAATTTGAAACTAAACACATATATAAAGGATGATTTTAGCGCTTTTAGAACTAAAGGATGAAACATGCAATTTCATATAATCCTAAAGAAAGATTTATGTAATTTTGTCTCCCTTATATACTAGCAGTACACCCCACTACAGACGCCGTCCGTTTAATAGCCGTCGCTACTTTTAGCCTCGCATTGTACAATCTACAATGTCCCATTTTTCAGAGACCCTGTACACTGACTATTATTTACGGTATGACTATACTAAGCTTCTACTGGATCATGTATTCTGTAGGTCGCAACCCAGAATTCACATATGTGATCACAATAGTCTTTTGACAAATATATATTTAGCAAAGCATTCCCCCCTTGGGATCATATTACGTGCTTTCACACCACCAGAAGTGGCAAAACCATTTTACAATTATATTTAGCAGAGCGTTCCCCCCTTGGGATCGTCTTACGTGCTTTCACACCACCTGAAGTGGTAAAACCATTTTATGTTTAAAAAGCCAAACATTTATCATTTGTTTATATCTCGCAAGATAAACCTTTAACCTTTAACCAATATCAATATAGTTTGGTCTTTAAAAACATTCATATTCAATATAAGTTTATATTTAAAATCGTATATTTATTTCCAGACTTTAAACGCATAAA
>WOUH02036828.1:0-12633 GCA_009936405.2 Stevia rebaudiana
ATATTATGTAATATTATATATATATATATATATATATATATATATATATATATATTAGAACAGAAGTTGGTGCAACGGCCTATGACCGTTGCACTCAAAGATGCAAGGACCATAAATCAACATTATATTCATGTTCATTAAATAATGGTTATTATTTTTTCAACAATAAACCACGAATAATTATGCCATAGTTAATGATGATAACTCGTGATTTAAGCAAAAATATATACTCCTAATTGGAAATAAACGAATTTTTTTATAATTCTCTAAATTTACGAGTTTGTTATTAGATTTATATTAAAACATAATTAATATCAATTAATAATATTTTAAAAAACTAAAATAAATAAAATATTAAAACATTAGAGAGAATTACACATTGATATATATAAAGGGTGGAGAAAATATATTATAAATAAAATAATATTTACCAAATGGTAAAGTAAATAAAATAAACACAAAGATAAAAAAAATTAAATATTAGACAGAATTATACGTTTGGTCCTTTATAAGGTAAGGACAAAATGGTCATTAATATAAAACTAACAGAAAAATTTAACTTCTGTTAGTCTAAAGGACTAATTTTGTAAGAAGTTTTCAAATATAGGATGTTCGTTGTAACTATTTCTTGTAAAGGACCAATTCATAAAAACCATATATATAATCACGATTTTTACAACTTAGTCTTGATTTATTTATATATACTGTAATTATGCTTCTTATATGTAGATGGGTCATAATAAAAAAACTATATAAATATAGCATGTCACATCGAGATTGTGATTCTGATATTTGAATTGATTAATGAAAAGAGTGTTCATTACCAAAGTAGAAAACCCAAAAAAATAAAGTTGAATACATCCACAAGAAGTAAGACAATAAATCCCTACGCCAACATTGGTTTGGAAGCCTACAATCAATCACTTGTTGGACCCAAACGAGAGTACCATACCACATTTTAAAATAATAAAAAAAATATATATATATACATATGCTAACTTAAAACCCATGTATTATACAAGATTATATAATCAACACTTAAAACTTTATTATTTAATCGATGCATATATATATATTAAGTTACTAAGTTTTAAACACTTAAAAAATAAATGTTTGACACTTTTATTACTATAAATTATGCTTTGAAATTTTAAAATTATTCATTATAAACTTTTTAAATATAAATTCCTTAAATTTAGTTCATCATTATACAAATTAAAGAAAACATCAAATTTAAAATTTAAATAGAGTAAATGCGGTTTACTCTCTTAGATTTCCAAAACTTAAACGGTTTCGGTCCACTCTTAATAGTTTTCGTCCATAACGTTTCAAGTCTTATTAATTTTCGTCATTAAGCCTTTAGCTGAAAACTGTTAAGATTTGAAACGTTATGGACGAAAACTGTTAAGATTTAAAACGTTAAGGACGAAAACTGTTAAGACCTGAAACGTTAGGGACGAAATTGTTAAGACTTAAAATGTTAGGGTCGAAAACTATTGAGACTCGAAATGCTAGTGATGAAAAAATTTAAGACTTAAAATGTTATGGATGAAAATTGGTAAGACTTAAAGCGTTAGAAACCGTTTCTATTAACAGTAGATTGAAATTATTAAGCATTGCAAACCTAATAGATAAAAACCAAAAAGTGCAGCATATTTTTTTAAATATATAAGATAAATATTTAATTAGATAATAACAAATTTAAGTTTATTTTTTAATTTAAGATAATATAAAAAAGTATATAAGATTTCAAAATATTGATCTAATTAATTCAAATAATTAAAAAAACTCTTAAAATTTTGAGAAATGTCACGTGACATTTTTTGAAATGCTTTATTTGAAGTAGATACTAGGTTACTATCTCATGTAATACACGTGTTTCATTAGAGATAAATTTGAAATAAAAATATATGTTTATAATATGATATAATACAATGATTGAATATGTTAAAGTAAACATGAAACAAATATATGAGCATATCAATTATTCCGTGCCCATAAAATAAATAATCATTATTTAGAAAAACAAGTCTACAATTTTTTTTTTAATATGATTGATAAATATTAAGAAAAGTTAGCCATTTTATTTCATCATCGAAAAACAATGATAGCAACCGATTCTTAATATTTTGAATGATTTCAGTGTTAAGTGTCTGCGTCTATCAATAAAACTATAATCAAATAAACAAAATGATTATAATATGATGTTATTTAAAATGGATAAACAATATAACTTAATTTTTTTTTAATTATAATAACTATTTACATAGCATTTAATAATGCATTTTAAACATATCATAATTGTGTAATTTATGTGATTTGTATATACCATAAATAATTAAAAAAAGTAGAATAAATATGGTTGTGACAAATGACATAATATGAAATAGATACTCTAGAAAAATGACATGTGTCTTTATTATTACTTATTTATCAGTACATGAAGATTTAAATCCTCTAATATTATTTTGATCATGTTCATTTAGTTGAAGTGTTTCGATATTAGTTTGTTATCTTGTTCTGAATAAATGGAGATAGTTATAAAGGGGAAAAATCGTGAAAATGATAGGAAGAATTTGTTAGCCTTTGATCTCACAAATCAATAGTTAAGATAAAATGGTCCGCACCCACAAAAAATAAGTGCGTCTGAAACTGATGTTAGTCCCGAATCCGAATCTAACAGCGTGATATCAATGGCGAATCAGTTTGTTTACGCGAAAAATAAACAAACACGCAATAATAATAACAAGAACGCGAACAAAGATGAATAATGACAATGTATTCCCTAATCGCACTCAACCTCAAGGATTGACTGGTACGATTGGTGTTCTTGAATGACAAAGAGAAACTCTAAACTCGACTGCTACAGTACTCGTGAATTAATGAACAGTTAACCGTAATTAACAAGATAATTGGTTTATATACTACCAATTATTTACAAAGCCCATGACTAATTAACTAAACAAAACTATGCATGCGGCCCATCAACAGTGACTGCCGAGACCCACCATCGAGAGCATCGGGGCCGAGAGGCCATCGAGACCCACAGTCATCATCGAGAGCTTTCCATTTAGAGATTCCAGCCGTTATCTTTGACCACACCATCGAGACCTTTGCTTGACTTATCATCGAGAGGAACAGCCGAGGAACACAACCATTATTTATGTACCTAACAGAAACACCGTTCACAAAACAAATATTAATGCTTTATTAATATTATACTCGAATTACAAATAGGTAATTGAGATGAAACAGGATTACAAACAATATATAAATTGTAACATTTATTAAGACAAAAAAAAATTGAGTATTGGCTGATGATTTCTGTTCAACAGAGGTCATTTAAAACAAATTTCGAGTCAACCAGGTAAACTCGTCTGTCTCCCAGTGTACAACACCCGGAGCAAAGTACTACCAGAGTGATCCAAACACCTGAAATTCTGCTGGAAACTAGAACAATAAACAACATGTATGCAACTATAAGTAGAGATTAGAGAATATCACACGTAGTGTTGGACTGTTGGTGTGCTTTTTGTGAGTGTAAACAAGGCACCCGGCCTTGGTATTTATACCACAAGTATAGCACCCACATTCAATGTGAGAGCTTAGAACAACATCTTAAGCTTATTAAATCAAGGAGCATGATCAAATACAAACTTTAACATGAAAACCAAAGTGTAATTACATTTACCAAAGTGCTACAACTAAAAATTATGTTTTTTATACAAATATAAAATTGTGAAAATATTACAATAGCACCATATTATTTATAATATCACTTTCGATATCATAATTTGTAAAAAAAAAAATTACAAATAACAAAGTGATTCAAATTTAATTTATGTTTTATTTACTAACATAAGATTTTGAAAATATTACAATAGCACTTTGTATTTATAGTATCACTTTAGATCTCATAATTTTTATCAAAAATATGAAAACATATTTTGATATCACTTTGTTATTTATAATAGATTTTGATATTAGTGAATATATTTATTTGTATATTTGTCATATTTAAAAGATTATGTATATTTTGATTGTCCTTTATTGTAAGGATATCAAAATCTCTATTGATTTGAATGACTCGCATACAATGATCCCTTCGGTATTTATTGGGATAAATGTCTAACAAACAACCTAAAATAAAGGACAATCAAGATATACATAATCTTTTAAATATGACAAATATACAAATAAATATATTTACTAATATTTGGTTCTTATACTTTTTACAAAAAATATGCTTTATATCAAAGCCATCACCTATTAATCAAAATATTAAATTTCCAACAAACACGTTTGAGAATTGATATCTCATTTATCATACCTCTGTTTTGTTGCCGGTTTGAATTGTTTTAATTTTCTTACATATAATAAATTATAAACGTGTTTCAAATCATTTTAATTGTATACATTCAATTAAATATTTTTTTATTCAAAATTAATAATAAGACAAATTTATTATTAAAATTCCGACATTAAGTTCTGAAGCTATGCATCTTAAATTTGATTTTAACAATATTTTTATTTTTGTCGATGTTTGACTTTTTTGATAAAACCCTTTATTAAAATTCCGACATTAATTAAGTTCTGAAGCTATGCTCGTATATCACATTTTTTATAAAACCCTTTTTTGATAAAACCCTTTATTTTAACAATATTTTTATTACAAATTCCGACATTTAGGCTTTAGACCAAACTAATTTCCGGAAAAAACAAATGATTTAACAATACTAAAGAAAATGTCGATGTTTGAATTATTTGATAAAACCCTTTATTTCGTTATCATTAAATGCTTTTTGACGTTTTCAGCCTTTCCTTCTCCTATTAAACCCTCTCATCCTTCATTTGTTACAACAAGTTCTCATCTCCGAACAAAGCCATGGACACTCCATCAACACTTCATATCAACACCGAACCCACTAAGACAAACCTCGACGACGATGGTCGTGAGAAACGGACCGGTAACATGATCAAATTCACGAAACTCTTTTGTTTCCCGTGTTATATTTCATAATTTCTTTTTTCCTTTTCAAACGTCTAGCAAAATTCATTAATATAAAGTTGCTTATCAAGGCGCTAATACATGATTATTCAATATGTTTTTATATTCTAGTGACATGGGTGGTTTGAATGTTTTACATGTTTCAGGGACATGGATCACCGCAAGCGCGCACATTATAACCGCTGTGATCGGGTCTGGGGTCTTGTCGCTAGCATGGGCTATCGCGCAACTAGGTTGGATCGCGGGTCCATCGGTTCTCATGGCCTTTTCTTTTATCACTTACTTCACTTCCACACTTCTTGCGGACGCCTATCGTGCACCGGACCCCGTTTATGGGAAGCGTAACTACACCTACATGGATGTGGTTCGAGCCAGTCTAGGTACAAATTGGTTAGGTTATCAATCAATATATTTGTTATGGATGAGTTTGTGACAAGGGTAAATTTGTCTTTTTGACAGGAGGAAAAAAGGTGCAATTATGTGGGATAGCTCAGTATGTGAATCTTGTCGGAGTTACAATTGGGTACACAATAACTGCTTCTATAAGCATAGTGTAAGTAATTTCAAAATAATAAAGTTGCTATCAACCAAACAAGTTATGTTGTAAAATACATATTATAGTAATGAGACACTCTTAATTTACAGGGCAGTGAAAAAATCAAATTGTTTTCACGATAAAGGTCACGACGCACATTGTAAAACATCAAATAATCCATACATGATTTTGTTTGCATTAATCCAAATGGTATTAAGCCAAATACCAAATTTTCATAAACTATCATGGTTGTCGATACTAGCTGCCGTGATGTCTTTTGCTTACTCACTGATTGGACTCGGTCTCTCTCTAGCTAAAGTTGTCGGTAAATCATCATTAATTTACCTTACTTCTAATAAATTTAATTATACTTGTATTAATTTTATTTTTTATAGAAAAGAATTAAGATATACATTAAATTGAACATGAACGTATAGGAGGAGTACATACGAGGACAACACTTACAGGTACAGAAGTGGGAACAGATTTGTCAAGTTCAGAGAAGGTGTGGAGAACTTTTCAAGCGATTGGAGACATTGCTTTTGCTTATGCTTACTCAACTATTCTCATCGAAATTCAGGTTTTTATAGTTTATTTTTTTATATATTATTTCTAATTTGTATTGCTTAGTATAGTATTTATGTGTCTTAAAACATAATTAACAGGACACCAAGAGCAATCAATTATTGGAATGAATTATAAAAAGAATGCAATCTAATAGTATGTTAAAAAAGATAAGTTAATTCCAATTAAAAACTATAAATGAAAGATATAAATGATTTAAATACTATTATTTTGATAAATATGTGAAAAAGACAGACGATGCATTAATGTTATATTTTGGCAGATGGCGCATAGTCTCTGTTTCCCTCGTATGACGCGTCTATATGTTATCTATCTTTCACAATCAGTCCATCAAGTTAGAAGTATGTCATATTTACCCACAATATCTATTCCATCTGAATACTCACGTGTCCGCCTTTAATGGAAAAAATTTCACGTTTTATATTCTTAAAATAGAGAGGCTGCTAGAAAATATTTAGGAAATAGAAAATGATTTTAAACTTTTAAAACTTGTTGATACAAATAAGTTTGTTTGCGGTTTATACTTGTATTAAAGATAAATATAGTAAATCATATTTTGTTAGTAAAACTCTCCTTAGAAAAGGTCTAGCAAACCATATACTTAATTCAATCATAAAACACTACCGAATCTTAAAAACTTATCACTTGGGATGTTTGGTTCATCATTGCACATGTAACTAATCTGGCATGTGGTTAATGAAAATGATTCTAATTAACGAATTAACTCATAATACTTCTGGTGTTCGGTTTGACAAAAGTTTTCGCATTTTAAGAAAGGATTTGTAAGATGAAAAATGTGAAACGGACAAGATTCATTAATTTATGGACCTCGAATATCGGTGATTATAGACCATGAAATGTGTTTGGAGTTTTCGAAAAAGTTAGGAATGTATGGGTAGATGCTTTTAAAAGACGGCTTTTTTGAAGAAAAAGAAAATTGGTATAACTATATCTCGTTTTACTTCCTTCAATCTTCTGGCAAGTGTCAACCATGTTGTTTGGATGGTTGGTATAGTTGCAAAAGTTCTTTAAAATCGCTACAACCTTTCAACTTTATTCCAATTATTAAAATGTTGTATATATGTGAAGATAATTATTTCTAAAACTACATTGCGATCGCAACATGGGGAACCCTAATGCCGACGAAAAACACATCTGGGTGTTAGAGGCGGGGTTTCGATCTCGGTCCTTGCACATCTGAGTGCAACGATTGTAGGCCGTTACACCAACTGTTGTTCTAAAAAAAACTTATCACAAATTAAATATGTTTGTTATTTTTTGTTGGTGATTGTTATGTTACTATTTCAAAATATCTATGCACAAATGCGTATTACAATTTTAATGAGTTTACTCAGGATCTCCCTATATATAAATGGACTATGGTGTATATTTTTTATAATGATCCAAAAAACTCAATTTAAGTTCTCATATTATGATTTAACATGTGTATTATTTTTCGTAAATCAATATACGCCCTCTATTTTTATGAGTTAACAAATGATCTTAAGATAAAGAAACAAATTAAGTTTTTTGTTTTTATGAAATAATATTAGGTTCACATATATTTTTGTGATAACTCTAAAAACCCTTTTTTTTTAGATGTGTAAAGTAGTTTATTTCTAAAACATGTTTACATTTGTAAAAAATACATTCTTAAAAAAATAAATAATATCTATAAAAAAAACGTTTAAGACGTGTACAATAATGCAATTTTTTAATAGGTGTTCACCTATATATTTAAATACATGCAAAAAAGAGTTCCTAGATTTTTCGAAAAATGAGAGTTCTTAGTATTTGAAGTCTCCCTCTTGAATATATAAAATTCTATATATTTAATATTTTATTTTTGTGTTTTACTTGGATTTGAATTGATTTGATTTGATTGATATAATTGTTAGGTTAGGTTATGTCACATCTCAAAGGACCATTTGACAACGATATTCATTTGAATGTAAAACATAAAAAAGGGAGCCTATTTGAAAAGACATATTTATATAACGTTATATGTCATATTCTCGATCGTTCTTAAACCCATATATCAATTTACACTACCCGTATGTCTGTATGATCATTTATGTTTTGAGACAGGCCAATAAGGTCTTATCAGTTACTATTTATATCTTTCTATTCAAAATTTAGAAAAATAAAAACAAATGTTACAAAAAGCATATGTACAAGTGTACAACTAAGTTTTCAAAAGTGCTAAACGCTCCTGGTTTGGTCAATTGTGGAGTTGGAAGTACTTAGGAGTACTTGGACATGGTAAATTACCAAGACCTTTATTTTTCAAAGATTATATTTATGCCAAATATGATAACTTACTATTATTCAATAAAATACATGTTGAAATCAATAATCATATTAAACTATGCCCAACTATAATCATACCAAATCAAAATGATATATACACCACAATACCTCACACCTTGGACCTCCTCAAATATCATAAAATCGCCTGAAAACACCTCCTTGAAAGGAGTACTAGGCAATTACTCGACCTTAGAAACCGAAGTTTGCAACTTTGTGTACAACCGAAAATAATTGATTTTTCTCTATATATTATTTCCTTGTACTAAAATAACAAATATTTGTTATACAAATTCAGGACACTCTAAAATCACATCCACCAGAAAACAAGGTGATGAAAAGAGCATCACTTGCTGGAGTTTCAACAACCACATTGTTTTACATGCTTTGTGGGTGCCTCGGTTATGCGGCGTTCGGGAACGATGCACCAGGAAACTTCTTGACCGGTTTTGGATTCTATGAACCATTTTGGCTAATCGATATTGCAAATGTTTGCATTGCCATCCATCTTATTGGTGCATATCAGGTTCATACTCCATCCATCTTATTGAATGTAGTTTTTATGTGCGGAAGCCTGTATATTTTCGGGCGTCTGTTAGATAAGTACGGGTGTCGACGTGACCACTTTTTGTTGTAGGCGAACGCCTGTATATATATACAGGCTTACCAGTACTAATTTAGATATTTTGGAGATTTGAAAAGTCAGATGGACAATATGAGGTAAAAAAGTGTCAGATGGTCATTTTGTGGATTTTCCTATTACTAAAACGTATGACAAATTGTAGGTCTTTTGCCAACCAATATTCGGGTTTGTTGAGATGAAGTGCAGGCAACGATGGCCCGAAAGCAAGTTTATAACAACCGATCGCGAAGTTAACGTGCCGTGTTGTGGGGTGTTACCGGTTAACATGTTTAGGTTGGTGTGGAGAACCGCGTATGTGGCATTAACCGCGTTGATAGCAATGATTTTTCCCTTCTTCAATAGCTTTTTGGGGTTGATTGGGGCGGGTTCGTTTTACCCTTTGACGGTTTACTTCCCGATTGAGATGTATATCGCACGCGTTAAGATACCCAAGTTTTCATTCACATGGGTGTGGCTGAAGATCCTCAGTTATACTTGTTTAGTCATTTCATTGGTCGCAGCTATTGGATCGGTTCAAGGATTATTGACGGATCTCAAGAAATATCAACCGTTCAAGACAGAATAAAATAGTTACCGGTTATAAGAGTTGCCTATGTTATGAAGGAATTGTAACAACTTGCTTGGTACAAAGTTTAGTTATTTTAGATGTGTGTTGCACGTTAGTTTGCCTTTGTCACTATGTTTAACCCGACTCATTATGGTTATGGTTCCGACTAACACATTCGAGGGTTTGGGACCAGACATAAAATTACTTTTGATTTGTGTACCAATATGGGACATATATGGAATTTGGTTGTAATCACGTTTACCAAACTTGATTACTCAATAAGATATATCCGTTTACCTAATTATGTATCCCGGCATAATTTTTTTTGTATGAAATTGTCTTAGGCGTTTGGTTCGCGGAATTTGTTAGAAATGAAATTTGAATTGGTATTGGAAAAGTAATTTGAATTTATAGGATTCCTTTAAAAATAAAAAAATGTGTTTGGTTGTATTTGTTATGGAATTAGATTGCATGACCGAGTCAAACAGTGGTGGCAATTGGTGGCGGCGCGGTGCGGTGGCGCGGTTGACGGAGGCGGTGGTGGCTGGTGATGGCAGGTGGCAGCAGGTTGTGGCGGTAGATGGCAGGAAACAGTGGCGGCTGGTGGTGGAGGCGGAGTCAGCTAGTGGCAAGAAGCGGTGCGGCTGGTGGCAAAAGGTGGCAGTGGCGCCTCCAGGCGGCTGGTGGCAGAAGGCGGTGGCAGCTGATGGCAGGAGGCGATGAGGGCTAGTAGCGGCAGGTGGCAGGAGGCCGCAACAGGTGGTGGAGGGTTGGGTGATAGGTGGCAGCTGGCGGTGGTGGTTGGTGGTGGCGAGGGCGGTAGTCGGTGCTAAAGTTGGTGGTAGTAGATAACACATTCCAATGAAATTCTCCAAGGACCCGTTTGGTTGGACGGAATTGAAGTGATTTGGAATTTGAATTCCATCAATTGGTGTGTTTTGTTGGCTATGAAAAGGAATTGGAATTGAAATGAATTCCAACCAAATTCCACACTTGATCGAATTCATTTCAATTCCAATTCCTTTTCATAGTCAACCAAACACAACAAGTGATGGAATTCAAATTCTAAATCACTTCACTTTAATTACATTCAATTACGTTCAATCAAACGGGCCCTTAGAGTCACTATAGACTAATTGTGACACGTAAATTCAAATTCAAAAGACACTTTATATATATAATTATATATACAATAATGGAATGATGGAGCTAATCTGCTTGTTTGTGCGCCGACCGCTCGGCTATTATAGTAGACGTATAATAGGCATGATCATAATAACAGTTGGACTAATTGTGACTTATGATGACTAACACAGATCAAGTACCGAGTGATGTGTTAGTGCACGAAGATGGTAGTCAGTTTTAACTTGAACACTAATGAAAGTAAATTTACATGATAATGATGTCTAAAAAGTGTTAAAAGTCAACAGCATTTTATGGACGTAAACCGAGCACAACAGATACAAATGCATGTGTCATGTTCGCTCATAATTAACAGTAAATTACAATCTGAAAATGAAAATTAATTATCTTCAGTTTCTCTTGTGATTTAGTGAAGATAGTTATGATTCAAGTTATTGTTTACTAAGTGTTAGATTTTTATGTGCATCCAATTTTCAACAACAAACCTATTTTCTGTAGAATTCATAACCTTAGAAGAGAGTACTGCGAGTAGTTATATAAAGAGTATAAATTTGACAAAAATATATCGAATAAAACTAAAAAATATAAAGTTTCGAAAGTTGCTACAAGCAGGCTGACCCATCCACCAAAATAATGGGCCAGTAAAAAATAGAAGGCCTAAACGATTGTTGAAAAGGCCAGCTCGAAGAATGAGTAAACATAGCGGCTAGAGAATCGTAGGGAAGATGGATGAATTCACGGCACTCGAGTTAGTTTAGTTAAGGGTGTTCACGGTTTGTTTAAAACCGTGAAACCTTCCAAACCGGTCATCGGTTCGGTTTCACAATTGGTTTTTTTCTTAAACATGTGGTCGGTCGGTTATCTAAAGTTTGAAACCGTAGAGAACGGTTTGGCTTACGTTTTTATAACCACTCATAGAAAACCAGACCGAATCAGGTGTGTATATACAAATATAATATAGTGTATATTTATAGAGTGAATTGCTATTTTGGCCCTCGTGGTTTATCTCGTTTGACCCATTCAACCCAAAAAAGAATTTCTTCACAAATGAACCCCTAACGTTTAATATTTTAACCTTTTTGACCCCTAAAACTCACTCCATCTAATGACTTACGTTAAATAACATCACAATAAGGGCAAATTCGTCCATTTAAAATTGGTTGTATTTTGAGAGAAAAAAACGTAAGTACCATAAATAACCGTACCAGATCAAACATGCATCACGTAAACTTCTATCAAAAATGAAACCCTAAACCCTTCCACGTCAATCAACTGCTGCAACTCGAACCTGTTTTGGATCGATTAATCATCAATGGCAGACACGTTGTGGTTGATTCGTGATAAAAGTGAAGACTTTGAGTTGCTCCAAGTTTATGGTTAGTTTGAACTTAAATTTTCTGAATGGTATTTCATATTAAGGAATAGCGTTAATTTTCTGAATGATTTTTTTTTTTAAATTCGTTGTTTCATATCAGGTAATAGCATTAATGTTTTCTCGCTAAAAATTAACCATGGTGGTGCGTTCATAGATCACCCATGTAGAAGATATGTTGATGGGAAAGTAGATTATGTGGATATGATAGATTCAGATGTTTTTTCTGTTATTGAGCTTAATTCTATGATTCACGACATTGGATATCCAAAGGAACATAGAATGGTTTATCATTTTTTAATTCCTGAAATGGACTTGAATTCTGGATTAAGGCCACTTGTTAGTGATGAAGATACCCTTTTGTTGCTGCAATATGTGCCTAAGTTTAAAATTATTGAAGTTTTTACTGAGCAATGAGTGGCGAAGCTTCATATTAAACAGTGGGGTTGCCAAGATCATATATGTAGAATTTTAAGGGATTTCGTGGGTTGCC